>JACEFZ010002205.1:0-287500 GCA_014155875.1 Cepaea nemoralis
ATACCACGACAACAACCATTCATGCAATTATTCAAACATTTCTCACAGTATGCAAGAAACAACCATTCATATAATTATTAGGGCTGTACCGGATTCAAATTTTTGAAATCCGGCCAGAGCCGGATTTGGCCGGATTTATGAAGTGAGATCCAGCCAGAGCCGGAGCCGGATTTACAAATAAAAAAATAAAAATAAAATAACATACTACATCACTTGACTTAGGTGAGTGGAGTCACTCGACTGTTCATTACTGCAGTTCATTACTAATACTATAGACATGACAATGATGACATATACTCATATTAAATCATTTAAATGTAAAATAATTACATTCACAGTAGAATAAGTAATTAAGTAATATTAAGTTCCATAAGTTCAAGATGAAACGTAATACATAAGCACATAATGCTAATTTAGTAATTTTAATTGTTAGTTTTCAGTTTCAGTTTTTAGTTTTCACATTGTTTTCAGTTGGCAAATTATCAGCTCAGTTACAACTCACAACAACAGTACACTGAACAGATTGAATTTATTGAAATACATTCATTTAGTAATTTCACTATTTCAGTCAGTCTTCATTATGGCTGTGAAGTTGAACTCTCAGAGTCCAGAAGAGACGAGTTGTATTTCAGGAAAATCAACGTCTCCGCATTTTCTGGTAAAAGGCTACTACGGTGGTCAGTGATAATGTCTCCTGCAGTACTGAACAGCCTTTCCGATGGCACACTTGTAGGTGGTGGTGCAAGAAATACCTGCACCAGTCTAGCCATGCTTCGAAATCTTTGCTTATTGGCATGCCACCATGAAACTGGATCTGACTGTCGAGTTTGAAGTGGCTCTGACAGGTACTGTGTCACCTCAGTGTTAATGCTGTTGCCTTCGGCACTTGCAGAACGATCCGCGGTGGGATTTTCCTCGACAATTGTGTCAAAACAGCTCCATAGGCTGGATTCGTACTGTGTGGCAGTGCTCACAAAAGTCAAAACACTAGTACTACTACTACTAATATTAGCTGATGGATCCTGTGGACTGACTGTGTTTGCTGAATCAATAATGGAGTTAGCTGCTAACAGCAGATGGGCTCGTGCATCACTTCTACCACGTTCGGAGAAGAAGCACAGCTTGAATCGAGGATCCAGTAGTGTGGCACAGGTGTAAATACTGTTGGATTCAATGTCCGCAAATCTGCTGCTAACAGCTTCAAGCAGGGCTGCTTTCATAGTTTTGATCCCAGCATCACTACCTTCTTTCTGGAGGAAAGCCATGAGTATTTTCACTAATGGGATCACAACTGATATTGATGCCTGAGCTGCACTTATTTCACGTGTGATTTCTTCAAATGGTGCCAAAGTAGCTACCACATTCTCCGTGACTGCCCACTGTTGTGCCGTTAGCCCAGTTACCGAATCAATTTCAAAATTTTCAACACAGTACAGGCTGATGCTGCGCCGTTGTTCTAACAGACGTCGTAACATATAGAACGTTGAGTTCCATCGTGTTGTCACGTCCTGGATAAGCTGATGTTGTGGTAGATTTAATTCATTTTGAAGTTCATGCAAACGACTGGTTGCTGAAGAAGAGTGTTTGAAATGTCCTACCAATTTTCTTCCAGTACTGATGATGCCAGCAACATATTTTTGACTCAAAAGACCATCACGCACACACAGCTGCAGTGTGTGTGCAAAACATCCAACACTTGAATAGCTGCCATCACGAAAGCATTTGGCAATGTTGAATGCATTGTCTCTCACAACAACATGGCACTTCTCACGTGCAATTGACCACTCATCCAGCATCATTTCAAAATGTGCAAGCAAGTTTGTGGCCGTGTGATGTTCATCACATGCAGTACAATGGAAGACTACACTGCGGAGAACGAAGGAGTCTGTTAACCAATGGCCAGTGAGGCCCATAAATGACTGAGTGGTGTGTTCAGCTGTCCACGTATCTGTTGTGAATGATATGTAATCAGTGTCAGATATCATTGCTGCAATTTTTACCTTCAGACGTTTACACATGTCAGGAATGATATGTTCAGCAAAGTACTTTCTTGAAGGCAATTCATACCTTTTTTCCATTGTATGCTTCAACTCTCTGAAACCTGGTCGTTCCACTACTTGAAAAGGCTCCATATCTATGGCTATCATTCGGGCTACAGCAGCATGAATGCGTTTAGCATTGGGACTGTTGATGTCCCAAATTTTGGCCCGGTCCCATGCCTGCACAATTGACTGCTGGGTACTGCTGCTTGCTTTGTGCAAACACGGTCCCAGATTCATCATAGATGTGGTCGCCAATACACTGGCCTTCAGTGATGCTTTCTTTTCCATCATTTCGTCATAGCTTTTCTTGTGCATCGATCGCAAATGGGTCTGCATTGATGATGTTGAGAAGTCTTTGGGGCGATCTGATCGTCCACGCGATAACTGTTTGTCACACAACTTACATATTACCTTCACTGAATCATCGTCTTTAACCTTGAAGTAATCCCAAACGGCGCTGTATGACTTAGATTTTGATGCCATTTTATTTTATGGGCAAGACCAAAGAAATTTACGAAAATAAATATTCAAGTCCCACAAACTCATGAAGTAATGCACCATTAAAATTCAAAATGAGTGTTTTTTTCTTAAAATTCTTATTTACATCAGCGAGAAATAGTAAACCGGAAGTGCTATTGTGCTATTGCCTAAAATTCTACGTGGCCTCATGAAACATGTACAGAAAATTCACGTGACTAGGCAACACAAATCCGGCCTAAATCCGGCAAAACTGGACCGGAGTCGGAGCCGAAGCCGGATTTGTAAAAATGGCCGGATTCCGGATTTGCCGGAGCCGGAGCCGAAATCCGGTACACCCCTAATAATTATCCAAATATCTCTCACAGTCTGCAAGAAACAACCATTCATGCAATTATTCAAACATTTCTCACAATATGCAAGAAACAGCCATTCATATAATTATCGAAATATCTCTCACACAGTATGCAAGAAACAACCATTCATATAATTATCTAAATATCTCTCAGTCTACAAGAAACAGCCACTCATGCAATTATTCAAACATCTCTCACATAGTAAACTACAGACACATTTATTTCATTATTCAAACATCTTAACCTTCAAGAAACAACCATTCATGTTATTATTCAAACATTTTTTTATAATCTACAAGAAACAACCATTTATGAAATCATGTAAACATCTCTCATAATCTACAAGAAACAACCCTCCATGTAATTATCCAAACATCTATAATAATCAACAAGAAACAACCATTCATGTAACAGTGCACACATATCTCTTAAGAAGCTGGAGAATAAGCTGATGAAGATGATAATAGAAGAGGAGAAAATGAAAGACAAGGAGGAGGAAACAGGACGATAAGTGAAGAAGAAGAAGAAGAAGAAGAAGAAGAAGAAGAAGAAGAAGAAGAAGAAGAAGAAGAAGAAGAAGAAGAAGAAGAAGAAGAAGAAGAAATGCACAACGAACATAATTCATATCAACCATATTTAATCGTGAACCGTAAGACACATGCTAGCAGAGAGCCAGGTAAGTGCTACTTACCGATGCTGACAGGAGAGCACTTTTGGCTCGTGTAAAGTTTCTAGACAGATGCTGCAGGTTAGAATCTCTTCTTCTGGTGTCTGGGTATCCATTGTCTACATTTACATTGAAAAAATGATAATCAAACATTGTAAAGTGAATGCTGTGAATATAAACACAACAAAGAATTCATATTTGGACGTTATAAGACAGATATGCAGACATACACACACATATACGCCCGCCCCCATCGCACACACACACATAAATACATACAGACATAGCAACATAAATACATACAAAAATAGAAACATACATGCATTCAGACAAACAGACTTCTGTTCCAAAATCCGACATGTACAAATATAGCGTGACTGTGGACACTAGGGTATCCCTGCATGTCAGATTTGCATACAAACGTGATGTTCTTTTATTAATATGCTACAGAAAAACAAAAAACATATAAGAAGTGCAGAACACTCCCACACGAGTCACAACAGACTTGAGGGTGATTTCTAATAGTTCTTGTCTGAATGAATTATACAATCTTCACAATTCTTGTGTCCGCTAACTCCACTATCACAATCTTAAATACTTAATTCTATCTTGATTATAAATATTGGTTATAGACCAGTGGTTCTCAACCTTTTTTGGCCTACGTACCCCTTCACCATATGTTCAGAATGTTGTTCCTCACCCCATTCATTATTTCCTCCCTATAAATTCCCCCTGCCTCTACACAGTATAAGTAAAAATGGAAGCTAAATTTAATAACACATACTAGAACAAGCCTAGACGTCTACATAAAACACAGGGGGGGGGGGGGGGGGGGGGGGGGAGGAGAGAAAGAAATTCTCCACCGGTTGAGAACCACTGTTATAGATGTTCAAGTCAGGAGATTGTGAGACGTCTCTCGCCAGAGCTCAGGTCAAGTTGATCTGCTCCACGCCTGTTGGGCGTCATTGAAAGACTGGACCCAGATTCTTGCTGCCTGAGTGAACCATGCTTAAATTGGGCACTTTTTCAGTCATTGCATGTTCTCACACTGCCATGGGCCCAACATCGATTATGACAGAGCTTTATCCTGGATTACGACCAGCTTTACACCACGACTTACGGCAATGCTGAACATGTCTTCCATGCCATTAAAGCTGACATCAAGGTACAAGGCAAAGACTGGCAATCATGCACAAGCTTGCTGAAACGTGGGGAGCAGATGAGCAAGTTTTCAAGATGCTGTATACTGAACAGATGAGGCCAGTATTGGAATAAGATATTGCAGCTTGGGCAACATCAGCCAATCCAAACTTCAACAGTTTGAGAAAAGTGCGAAATCAAGGACTGGATCATAACTGGAGGCCTGAAGACAAAGCATATTAACGAACTAGAGAATACAAAAGATCACACGTCTACAAGCAATGCAAGATAGAATAGATTGTGAAGCCCAACAACAAGCAGATAAATTTAGAAGATTGATGGACGATCCTGTGTATGAGAGATTACATAATCGTGGAAAGGGAAGACTAAATCGAAGAAATTTATCAGTTAAAATAGAAATTAACAACAGCCAAACCTATTTACAATGCTCACAGGCCCACCAGCTCGTAGACAGCAGCAGCTGCCTGAGATGACAGAAAACATTCCTGGTACTGAGAACAGAAAAACAACTCAGAATACATAGACAAAGGAAAATATCCCTAAACTACATACAAGAACATTACCCAGGCAGCGGGCCAGACAGAGTTTGAGGTGCAACAACTGATCCAGACTAACACACATCAAGGTGACATAGTCATCTATACTGATGGGTCAGTAGTGAGACAGACGTAGTGGCTGGGGTTTAATTGCAAAGGCTAATGGACGATTCTTGAAAAATGAGAGTAATAGCATATGAGGCTACAACCTCCAGCATGAGAATGGAGGTGGAAGCAGTAACAATGGCATTCCATTGGTTAAAAAAGACCACTGCAACACACATTGTCTTCATCACGGACTCAATGAGTATGATTAGTAAAGTGGAGAAATGAATGTTTCGTGTGGAATGGCTTATCTAGCTACAGAGGTCACATATTGTATGGATTTTTTGCCCCGGTGATGTGGGAGTGCGAGGGGAATGAACAGGCTGATAGACTGGCAGGGAATGCACCTCTTGGCGGTCGATTACCTATGGACAAGGGAGAGGTGGTCGTGCACCTTTGGGATCAGGTGGAGAAGATGGAGGAACAGATTGAGAACTCGTTTGTGGAAAGGATGATTGCAGGGGATTGACAAGGGTTCTGGAAGAATCTCAAAACTGAGAGGGGAGACCAGGAGAACTTTCAATCAGATAGCGGTGGGAACGATTAGTAGTTTCACTCTTGGCAGGCTGTTAAACGAGGGGGCGGAATGTCCTGAGTGCAGTCACATCGGTTCTTAGCTCAACTAAACAAGAAAATAAACAGAAGGAATTCTCTTGAATCTAAACAAATGGAGCAAGGAAAACTCAGTCAGTGGTAACAGGAAAATTCACAATAAATTTCAGAGCAGAGTTAGAGGCCTTGTAGCAGAAAAACAAGGAGAGAAACATAGCTCTGTTCACAGATGTCTCAGTCATCATCGTGTGCCATGCCTGTAAGAGTGGGCAGTAATGTTTCACCATCTAACATGATCACTAGAGTCGTAGATCAGTTCTGTGGTCATGTCCCGACCATGCCATGTGGCCAAGCCATCCATGTATTTACTATTCACTCTACCCCTTGTTCTTTTCCCCTCAATCTTACCAGTTGTCACCAAGCTCTTTAGTTTATTTCTTCTCATCATGTGTCCAACAAAACTTGAATGCCTACGTCTAATTTCTTTAATCAGTTTTTGGTTTTCATTTGTCTCTTGTAAGACTTGCTCATTGGTTTTTCTATGTTTCCATGGTATTCTCTACATTTTCCCAAGAAACCACATTTTCCACTGCCATTAGATGTTTTTCAGCTTGTCTGCTCATCATCCAAGTTTCACATCCATACAAACGTGCAGGTTCTTTGTAGCACATGAACACTTGTCTCGTTGCAATTGATACCTTTTTTATTTGTCAGTATGTTTTCCATTTTGCAAATGCAAAAGGCTACCTTTGGCATAGCGATTCTTGTTCTAATCTCTTCAAGGCACCTCCTATCAAATGTTATGACTGTTCCGAGATAGTTGTACTGATTCACTTGTTTAAGAATATTCCCATTTATCCTTATGACATTGTGTTGAGTAAGAAAGAAAATTCCAGTGTTCTTTCAGGCAGGGGATTGTATTAAATACACTCCCTTACAGAAGACTACTACCAGTACTGTGTCAGCCACAGTAAAAGCATACAATAAAGTGTAAATGGACTCAATGAATAGACAACAAATCAAAAACAATAATGACATCAGTTTAGTCATGTACTTTTTGAGGACTTTTGAAGCGACATACAGCATCGTGCCAGCAAAAAGAATAAATACTCTTTATAAAAGAATATTTATAGATGGACTAAGAAAATCATGCTTCATAAAAATATTATTTCTGAATGGACTAAGAACCCAGATTAACCCGTAACACAAGCGTACTGGCTCATTCTGTAAATAAAAGCACACATAATTATAAACTCTCCGCTACTATCAGGCATGTCTGTTTACCATCGTTTATTCTTTGCCTATATTTAGGCCACATATTCAGAGCTACAGAGCATTTACTACTCAGCACAGCACCCCTAGGTTTCCTACATATTTCAGTCTGTATTAACTCCAATCAGGTACACACACGGCTATAGGCCACTACCACTGTCTCAGTGTCTGGCATCAAACACAACTCACCATCCTATAACCTAATACTTCACCTTTTCCTATCTGCTGTCACACACAACACCTACTATTGCTTTCCATTGGTCATTGGGGTGCTCTGATTCATTACCACTGAGGTACAGTTCCCTTCTTCTCCCCATTGTTCCATCCACATATCTATTACTTCCAGTTCCTCTCTGCACCACTCTGTACACCAACAATAACCATAGGTTCGGTGTCATGAAAATCACCGTGGATTAACCAGTTGAGGATAATACAGGCAATCTGATTAACGGCATGTTTGCAGGGCCCCAATTGTTTTTTTAACAATACAGTAAAAACAGGTCGGATCCAAGCAGAAGTGCCCGGCTCGGGAGATAAAACAGTCCCGTCTGTCATTTAGAATTTCCCGACATCAAACGAAATGGCGGCTTTGCTTGTCACCACATGACAGAAAGTGTGGGCTTGTTATTGGGAACATTGGGACACCTGCAGGACATCAACAACCTCACGTGAATAATTCAAGGCTGTTTGCATAAAAACATGATTGGGGGAGACAGTGTAACTCAAACAGTTGATTTAGGCGGACGTGCTTTGCACTGCAGTTATGGAGTGGAATAATGTCTACCGTGTGCGAATTAAGTGAATTTAATTTTACACGTGCCTGTCATGGCAAATGTAGATGTGATTTGATAGGACTGCGGTGTTGCCTAAAGTAGTTCATATTGTATAATTAGTCCTAATTAATTTAGGCAGTAGCATGGTTGAAACTAGTTAGAGTAGTGAAGTGATTGTTGGCTCTGCTAGGATGAATAGGATAGCGGGGTGATATTTGGAGAGATTTAAGATGGGTTGGGAGATGGAAAAGGTGTCCAATGGGGGGGGGGGGGGGGGGGGGGGGATCTTTCAGTGGTTTGCCCACTGAAGTTTTGCTCTCTGTTTATGGGTCTTTCCTTGTCATCGCCTGATTCGGACGTAGGTGAGTAGCTAATGTGCTCTATGACAGAGTTTAGTTAGCTGAAAAATAACAGAGCAAGGCAATAGGCTTACACTCAGCCGGTAGGATCAGTGACTAGTGCTATCACCAGATGTGTTGTTTCTCTAACAGGTTCCCTGCCAGTTACGAGGAAGCTCAACACTGGTTTTGAAAAAAGTTCAACTCCAATTATAAAGAACACCAGTTGGACACTCAAATGTTTCTTACGGAAAATGAATAACGTCCGAGAAGAAAGATGGTATGTTTACGCTGGACTCATAATCAGGAGGGTTCACCATAACATGGCTCAGAAGAGCCAACCAATATAACAATTCCTGTGTGTTAAGGTTCACCTAGGATGGGTGATGATTGTTGATATGTCACACATCATACAAACATTGTTAAAGGAACGAGAACATTAAAATGTAAGTCACATGGTGTGATAGATTCCAGTGAAATATTACAAAAGACATTATACTTGAGACTTTATAGACACTAGTTAGGATCAAGTATATTAACAATAACAGTGATACCTAAGTACACACAACAAAGGATTCGTACATTTTTTAGGAACGATAGGAACTTATAATGTGTAGTGTGCAACCGGTCCTTGATCAGCTGTAAATTACAAACAGTATCTATTTCGGATGATCAGGAAGATGGATTACCAGGTAGCTACAGATGACAGTCGGTTTCCAGCAGGAGAGATACAGCACTGGGTGAGATGGTCTTGTTCTGACTTAACGTGCTGTGGTGTGTCCTTGCAAGGATGAACTGACTATGCTATTATCTGAGGGTCCGATCCTACACACATTATAGAACACATCACACCTTTTCTTCGCATACACGTCTCACGTACATTACACTTTTCTTTTAATAAATTAATCTTTATTAATTTTTAGAAGCAAGAGTTGTTGAATATGTTGCGTGGGGAAGAATGAGAGGGGGCATAGTACGACAGTGATAGAGAGAGGAAAAGGTGTCCATGAACTGAAGGAGTGTGTTAGACGGAAGCTGGTGGATTCTCCAGGATATTAAAAAAGGGGTAAAATATAATGTGGGTGTTGACTCCCCTCACTCCAGGGACGACACTTTAAAGTAAGACACGACATTCGGCACTACTGTGTCATAATAAACTATTTAGTACATAAAATAACATACTCGACATGTCCCACATCCCCTGGCACCCTGTACTTCTTCACTAACCCCAGTCGCAGATACCCATATCTCTGAGTGCTTCCTCTGTGAAGACACAATTGAAATACATCAAGATATCCTCCAGTCATTGTAATCAACACCATCATGTGATATCCACGAGGCAAAGCCCACAAATGCAGCATCCAGTATGGCATCTATATCAATGCATCTCTGTGTATGGTTGTGAATAATCACCACCACCACCATTATTGTATTCAGTCATGTCATAATTGTTGAATAAGCCACAATGCAGCTACATAATGGTAACCATACAATCCACATGTGATCATCTGAATCACCAAAGGTCATTCATCCAAGTCTCTTAGGACACACTCAGCACGAAAAGGAAAAGCTTACTAATGGGTGTCACGAAATGGGCTGACAACAGGTTCGGCCCGCTGTCAGTTTTGACATGGGAGACTACCCAGCTATTTCTAGCGGAAAGTAACCCGACGGGAATTTCCCGGTCTGGACTGTTCTAGAGTGTTCTCGACACTCTATTCTGGAAAGGGTTTTCCTAGCCCGCCTGAGAACGCTTCATTCTATTGCGTTGCAGGGAAGTACTGCACACTTAGCCCAAGTGAAATCACTATCTGTGGTAAGCGAATCTCTCCGTCTCGCAAGTGAACCCAAGGTCGACTGTCCTCAGTGGCCAGTTGTGAGTTTGCTGTGGTTGAGCGAAGACACCTTTTCTATGAGCTCCTTGATGTGTCTACATAGACAATAATAAATGTGTCTCGACATGGACTGCAGCAGATTTCAGGATGTTTCTTAACTAAGAACCTACCTTCGATTTGGCGATCGACTAGATCTTTGCCGGGCAAGAGACGAAAGAATATGGTGAGAACTCCTGTCACGGGACCACTGTCGTTAACGATAAGATGATAAACTAACAGAGAACCAGTCTGTATACGTTGGATCAAAGGAAACTACAAGTCTTTGAGAGTTCCCTAGGAACGGGGAATTTGTCAGCATTGTTTGATGTATCGTCGTTGAGAGAAAAAGCTTGTTGTGTTTGTGGTGGAAGGAGGGGACAACTATTCTTGTGAAGTTGGGAACAGATTGTCTGCCGCTGAGGCCACCTGGTGTTTACATCGAATGACGTCACTAGGACAATACCTGACTGTATGCAAAACAGAATTTGTTACCGCTAGTTTGAACAAGGGAGTTGACCTAGGCTGAAGTGTTTCGACTAACTCTGTTTTAATATAGAAAAGAATCTAGCGTGTTCGGTATCAATTAACGTTGAGGAACATGTGTCTTTCATGGCAAAGTGTAGATTCGATTCAGGATAGAGCTGAGTGTTCATAAGGTATTTACTAAATAGTATTTAGATGTAAATAATGTAGGATAGTCTAGTGGTTGATAGAGCTAGAGCTTGAACATAGTGTTGTTGAGTTGTGGTTAGGTATTCAAGGAGTCTCGGCGACAGTAGGCAATCGCGTTGTTAAAACTAGTGTGAGAGGTCAATTAGCTCAGCTGGTTGGAAATAGTGAAGTGGGATGAAATTTAGAAGGATTGAGGATGGTTGGGGGATATGGGAAATGTCCAATGGTGGGATCTTCCAGTGGGGGTCTACTGGGGTTCTGCACTTTATATTTGGTCTTTCCTTGTCTTACCCTAATTTAGACCGATGTGATGAGCTCCTCTGCCCCATGACAAAGAGTTTGGTTCACTGTCATATATCTGAGTAAGGCCGTCGGCCTACACTCATCTAATAGGAGTCAGTGTCCGGTTGCTCTCACCGGTGTGTTCTCTCTCTTTCACAAGTTCCCTCAGGTGAAGATGAAACATCACTGTTTACTATAATGGATACCTTAGTACATGCAGAGTTATTCAGCAGCTTTTGCACTGGGCCCATAATGAAAGGGGTCTGAAGGAACATGGCTCAGTTGAGCCGAAACATATACGTATCCAGCAGATGACTTCTTAGTGATAGGGATCATGGAAGTCAGTAGTGAGATCATTTTTCAAATCCACATGTGAACAGAACACTAGTGATTGCTTTCCACATCACATGTAGAAATAACCATAGTGAATATCTAGGTAACAGGAACAATGAACCTGGTGCTTTTACTAAATTACTGTGGGACTGTAAACAATAACAGTGTAATTGTGAAACGGTAGGACCTTTAGAAAATGAATCACATTATTTCAAGGGACAGTGTTCCGGGTTTTCACAAGGCAAGGATGTTTTAAGTCTCAGAACAGTAGGGACATGTAATAACATGGTGTGTGATCAATTCAGGATCAGTATCGGACTATATCCATGATTGGTGACCACGTATCTGGGTTATCAAAAAGCTACCGGAGGAAGTCAACATCTAGCAGGAGGGACACATCGTTTGGTGAGGTTATCGTATACTAAACTATGATGATGATGTGTGATCCTTACAGGGATGATCAGACTTTGCTCCTGAGTTGTTCGGTCTGATTCTGCAGACACACTAGAGTATACGACATACATTCTACCCATACATGTCTCACATACATACACTTTTCTTTATTAAATTAATGTGTTATTAATTTTTGGAAGCTAGAGTTGTTTAGTATGTTGTTTTGGGGAAGTGTGAGAGAGGGCATGAGCCAGTGGTGAGAGAGAGAGAGAAAGAGGTATCCATTGACTGAAGGAGTGTTGTGGACGGAATCTGGTGGATTCTCCAGAATGATATGGGGTTAAAAATAATGTGGGTGTTGATTCCCCTCACTCCAGGGACGACACAATAAAGGAAATCCATGACAACTCTGAGTAACCAGCAGCGTAAACTCCCCAGAGTTGGAGCAGCGCCCTGGAGTTGGGTGTGAGAAGTTCCCCTCCAGCCAAGTCTTCGGCGGCCGACCCGATCGTCGAGTACCAGCACATAATAGCCATACGCTCCACCATCTCCACAGTATGAAGGTAACAGTGCCTATTAGTTGTAATGTCAGGCCATTGAAGCCCAGAGACTTTGTCATAAACAGAGATTAGGTCCGAGCCAGAGAACTTATACTATTTAGAGCCACAGAGCTCCAGCGCCACTAACTTGAGTCCTACGTCAAAGACTTGACACAAACTGCTAACAGCAGCCATCCATGGCTGATCTGCGTATGCTGATGGTACTTGATGAACTGCATAGACTTTGCACAATGGTTTGTATTTCGAAAGACATTAGAACCTTTGTGCTAGATTTCGGGGTGACTTCCTCATCCACTGCAGCCTACACCAGCGAGGAGTCCACATGTAGGGTTGCCAGACCTTGAATTATTTCCCAACAGCGACAACACAGTTTACACGTCAGTCGGGACCAGTCAAGGGAGGATCTGTGCAGGCCGGGTGAGAAGACATACAGCAGACTGTCTGGACCATACCTACATGGCCTAATGATGAATGCCTTGAACCTACCCTGCAGATCCTGAGTTTTCCTAACTTCTAAACTTCCTACCTTCACCTATACCTATCTTCTTTTACTCTTGTATAAATAATACGTTGCTACTTCCATTTTGTTTGACCAAACCAGAGTTGAGTCAAGTCGTCTGGATGGAGCACTAGTGGTTAACATCCCGAGGTTAAGAGGGTGAGAGAAAGCAGGGCTCAGGGACCAGGAGAGGTTGGTAGACTGAAAGCACCTGTACCCACACCCAGAACATATCCTGTGTAATAAAGTGTAGTAATATTTCCGTTCACCCCACGGACATTGGTACAATCATAATGGGTTATACAGGGCAGGATCATTCATATTATGGCCCACATCAAATAATATTCATAACAATACCCAATATCAACACCATTAACTATGGATGCTTGATTGATATCCTCCGGGATCTGTGTTCATATTAATTATCGGCCAACCCATGGACTGACATTCCCATTTAGCCCTTTTTTGTGGTTCAGGCCAACACTTTGGACCGGCCACCGAGGACAAAAACAACATCATTTATTACATCTTTCCTTGGGGCTCTCTACACCTTTGCCTTCCTAATTCGTATGGTACCATCAACTACATCAGTGCTACTTACACATTCGGGTAGCCTCCAGATCTCCTCTTGGACACCTATTTTAAGTTTCTGCACATCTTTAACAGGTTTTATCTGTCCCGTGGGAGCCTTCTTTAATGTATTCAGTGACCTGTGTGCGCAATCTGCGGTGTCATCAGCCGGCTTGCACTTTCTCAACAAGAGAGCTCTGTCACAATGTTTTCTGCTGCATATCCATTATGAAACCCCCTTCCTAATTTTGGCGACTGCTAAAAATATTAGTTGTGGAATCTCATCTAGCAATCATCATCATCCTCTTCCACTTCTGCCGTGAAGCGTCGCGGGAGGAATAATTTGCGCTCCAGTGCCCAATGGGTGGCACTGGATAGTGTCGTTCCATGTGAATGTACAATGGCTTTGATATCATCAATTCATTTTCTTCTTGGACGTCCTCGTGGTCTCGTCGCAGATGATCTTTGATGTAAGGCCAGTGATGGTAGTTGCTGATGTTGCATTCTAACGAGATGGCCAAACCACTTGATCTTCTGTCTTTCAATAAATGTGGCACACGGTGTTGATCCCACTGTCTGTCTGATAACATTTCTTACTCAGTCTAAGATTAAGTTGGCAGCTCTCCTCAGGATTTTGCAAAAGTGTCTGTAATCATCATCCAGTGCCTTGCCGGCTGGCATGGGCGATCATGCCTCTCCACAAATTACAATCTCCAATGGCATGAATTCACGTGCTGACTCCCTACCGTGCCATGACAAGACTCAATAAAATGTTCACGCTGTCTTCCTCTATCTCTCTTTCCTCAAATCTCTCCCTGTTGTCACTAACATGTTTCAGTTTTTGTCTTCTCATAACGTGGCCAAAAAACAAGGACTGCCTCAATCTGATGTTTGTGATAAGTTGTCTTTGCGACTCAGCTTCCTTTAAAACATCCTGATTGCTCTTTTTGGCTGTCCAACTAATTTTCAGCATTCTTCTATAAAACACATCTCCAAGGCTTCCAGGCATTTTTTAACCTGTGTAATAAATGTCCAGGACTTGCAGCCGTATGTTAAAACATGTGCCTAGATATCTGAATTTCTTCACATGCCCCAAAATAACGCCCTGTACTGTAATTGCATATTTAAGCACACTATTTTGCTTTGATATCATAACTACTGTCTTTTTTTTTCCAAACTAAGGCCCATTCTTTCACTTTCTACAACCACTGTATTTATCATTTCCTGTAGATCATTCTATCTTGCCATCAAGACGATGTTATCAGTATAACGTAAGTTATTTATATTATGTCCACCAACCAGGATCTCCTGGCATATTTTCTGGAGATCTCATTATATGTTCACTGTACAATGAGAACAAATCAGGAGACAATACACGACCTTGTCTGACGCCCTTCTTTATACACTGAAATATTAGTACAAGGTTGTTGATTCTTATTGCTGCTATTTGCTGCCAATATATGTTCTTTATTATTTGCAGATCTTTGCCATATTCAGTTGTTCTAGTAATTGTACCTATTTCTTCATGCTTCACTTTGTCACATGCTTTTGTGTAGTCAATGAAGCATAAATACAGATCTGTTTTTACTTCTATGGCTCTTTCTAATTGTGTCCTGAGAATATATATATAGCGTTGTTTGTAACCTTTCCCTCCACATATCCACATTGTTCATCACTAATTTCCGGTTTAATCTTGTTTCTTATTCTGTTCATAACTATTCTGAGTAACTGCTTTGTCATGTGGCTCATAAGACTTGTGCGATACTCTTCACATTCTAAAGCGCCTGGTTTCTTTGTCAGAGCTATAAAGATGGATTTTAATAGGTCACACGGAATATACCCACTATAGTAGATGTCATTAAAAATTGTGTCAGTATTTCTATTCCAAAATCACCCAGAGCCCCAATTTCCTCTACTGTAATGTTGTCTAGACCGGGAGCCTTTCCTTTCTTTATGCGATGTAGTGCATCTTCAACTTCGCTGCAAGTATTGGTGGACCTTCAACATTGTTTTGAATATTTACATCCGGTCTCCTATCATCACACCGCTCTTCCAGATATTCCGTCCACCTATTGACTATATCATCTTGTCCCATCAATATGGCACCGTTCTTAGATTTTAAACATCCAATGGTAGTTCGTGTTTTCCTACTTGTTATTGTATTCATTTGTTGAAATATGGATTGCGAGTCTTTTCCCTAGTTTGTCCCAATTTCCATGCACTGTTGATTCAGCCATTCTTCTTTAGCCACTTTGCATTTATTTATTGACTATTTCTTATGTATTCTATTATATTCTTCTTTATCTTGCTTTTTCTTTCTTCTTTCGTCCATCATCTGCACAATTTAAGCTGTCATCCATTTCTTTTTTGCAATTCTATGTTTAGGTGGAATGATTTCAATTGATGTCTGTTGGACTGATTCCCGCAACATGTCCCATTGTTCTTCAATAGTCTGTATTATCTCCATGGCATTATATCTGTTCTTTACAGTAACATTGTACCTTTCACTAATTCCTTTGTCTGTTCTAAGTAATGCTAATCTAACTGGATATTCTTTGGAGTTTTCTTATGTTTTTAAGTCTTAACCTCATCTTGCGTATAACTGGCACATGGTCACTCTGTATATCTGCTCCAAGTCTAGATTTTGCTCCTACTAAACTTCTTCTGAGTCTCTTTGGTATCAGTATCAATTTTATTGTGAATATTATCTCCTGGGGTTTTCCATGTATATAATCGTCAAGGATGTTGTTTAAACCAGGTGTTCCCTATAACCATTTCATTGTATTCTGCTCATGTTATTAATCTGTCACCTCTCTCGTTCCCATCTCCTAGGCCATTTCCACCAGTCACCTTTTCATTGCCTACTTTGGCACTGAAATCCCAGAGTATGACAGTCATTTCAAAATTTTTACACGGGTCCACGGCCATGTCTAATTCATTATAAAATGTATCTATATCTTCTTCTTCACAGTCTGCCGTTGACGCATATACTTGTATTATGTTAATATCCAGAGGTTTGTCATGGAGTTTCACTAATAAAACTCTATCTGAGAGTGCCCAAAATCCTTTAACTGACTTAGCACACACTTGATCAAAAATTATGCCAACTCCCCTTTTGTAGTCATTCTTCCCTCCTGAATAAATAATTCTATAATTATCTAAATATTGTTCCTCCACTTCAAACCATCACATTTCACTAAACCCTAATTTATGTATCTTCAGTCTTGCCATCTCTTTCTTCATATTATCTAATTTTCCAATCTGGCTTCGTGTTCTGACATTTCATGTACCAACATTAAGAGTATTTGTAACATTTACTTTGCAGACAGTTGCCTGATGACAATCGGACATCACCATTATCATGGCGCCCTCTCCTACCAGATGAAGAGACTCGTTATCTTGATCAATATTATTTTGAAGAATGATTATCTTGGGTTTCCCCTTGCCTTCCGCCAGTTTGTGTATGGTTTACTTCACTAGGTTTTGTTTAAGGGAGAGTTTATACATAGCTGAAGTATGAATAAACGGATACTTTATACATAGCTGAAGTATGAGTAAAGGGATACTTTATACATAGTTGAAGTATGGCTGTTTAAAATATCAAGAATAATTTTCCAGAATGGTATCCCCAATACAAATAATTGTGTCCCCAGGCGTGTTCAAGAATTGTTAACTTGCGTTTCTGTACACTTACTGTTTACAGGCATCCATCTTTGTTTACATTACCGACCTACTATTTATGTCCTGATAATTCCGGTCCAAGCTGACAGTAATATGCGTCGCCTCAGAGAGACATGATTAGGCAATTAAAACATCAGGCCTTCGACTGACTGGCCTGATGAATTAACAAATAAACAAGGACATGCTACTCATATAAAGTGCAGGAAAACCTGGTATATGTGAAGCAGGTTGAAAAGAGAGAGGAGAGAGATAGATAACGAAGCTAGTGTGAGAGACAGAGATATGAGAAAGATGTGTTGAAAGACATAAAAAAGTGATAACTTTTATATAATATAAATAAGATAATAAAAGTGACAAAAAAGAAATAACTTCGATAAACAAATATTTAAAACATCAGTTCATAATCATAGTTCCTAATATTTGTTTATTAAAAAGTCGCTTTCACCCAATTAATTCCTGAAGAATTACAACAACAAAAAAATAGTGTCCGGCAGGGAATCGAACCAACAGCTCCTGCTTATCAAGCGGAGACACTTACCACTATGCTACTGAGGATACGATTGTGAATCAACAAAAATATATAACATAGCCACGCTCATGTCCCGATGACGTCACATACGTTAAGTCACGTGACTTGGCAAATCACGTGACCAGCCGGGAAAGTTCCGCTATGAATAAAGTGATAATTTATTCATAGTCGGGGTATGAATAGTCACTTCGTTTGTTTAAAGAGACAGACCCTGCAAGGGAGCGGTGTAGAAGAGGATATATAGCTGGTATATTTAGTCTGATTATGCGATCCGAAACCGGAAACCGCGCCTGCACAGAATGATAAATTGGGTCCCCCCCCAAAAAAATGGCTATATAAAGACCATGTATGCTTCCGACATCATTCAAATATCACGTGACAAGAACAAACGGCATCTTAGTTTCTGCAGAATAGGTCCGTCTACATTCTAGGCACAGAGATTGGCTTAAATTATCGTGACTTTGAAATAAATTAAATTATTTAGCACACTGTAAGTAATATTTTTTAGCGCTGTTCATTGAAATTGCAATTAATGTTAGATGCATTTTCGAATTCTGCAAATATTTTTGCATACATTTGGAGTTTCATCGCGGAATGTCATCGACTGGTGATACATAAAACTATATTTCTGCAGACATTTTGTTTCGTCTTCGAATGGAAATCCAAGATGGCAGCGGTGCAGATAGTGATCGGACTAGGCCGTGCATACTTTTTTTTCGCTCAAAACGTGCAATTTAAACTATCACAGTTAAGAGAATACAAGTTTAGAGATTATTACTAATGTATCTGTATGCTTTTACTATTTTTATGTCATTTAACATGAGGAATATATTTTTGAAGTCAGTTTTCATATCCGTCTATGACCCTTTTGAGACAATCTAGCATGGCGACATCATGCCTGATCATTTTTGAAGACTAAATTTTTAACTGTTACTGCTGCATTACTTTGATCATGTTTTTCATATTGGGTATTTACTAATGAGTACCACCACACAATGTGATAACATAGCAGCAACAAAGATAATGCATACAGATAAAACTACTATGGAGAAAGAAATATGTTAATGAGGACAAATTGGAGGTGGTGGAAAATGTTTAATATCTTGGGTCATTGATTACCAACAATGGTGATACAATCAAAGAAGCTCAAAGACGAATATCTATTGCTCTTCAAAGACTAAAACAACTGAATAAATTGTGGAGAGGGACAGACAGAACTACAAAAATTAGATTTTTAAGAGCATGTATCTTTCCCATTGCAACGTACGCCTCTTAGACCTGGACACTTACTAAACAAGCTGAACAGTGCATAAATGCCTTTGAATATAAATGTTATATACAGGTTCTAAGAAGAAAAGAACATGTGCATCCATACTTCAAGAGCTAACTACTGAAGAAGGCTGAATATCAAGAAAACAGTAACAATGGTGATATCAAAGAAAATGGTGACACCAAAATGTGACATAGAAATAGAAGGGGAAATTCTCAACCAAGTGGATAATTTTAAATACCTAGGGCATTTATAACATCAGATGGAAGATTTACAACAGAGATTAAGAGTAGAATAGGGCAGGCAAAAGCCGCATTTCAGAAAATGAAGAGTATCTTATGCAATAAGTCGCTATCAATGAATGCAAGAAAGAGAGTGCTAAAATGCTATGTAGAATCAGTTTTGCTGTATGGCAGTGAATCTTGGAATGTAAATGAACAAATTAGGAAGAACTTAGAAGCAATAGAGATGTGGTATTTGAGACGAATGTTGCAAATTCCTTGGACTGCCAGAGTAACTAACAACTAGAACATCATATACAACAATAAGAAAGAGACAAACAGCTTTCTTTGGTCATGTGATGAGAAGAGAGACATTGGAAAACATTGTGACAACTGGGAAAGATCCTGGGGAAGAGAGGCAGCGGCAGCTGGATGGATTGAGACGGTGGCATGGAGGAATATCAATAGCGGAGTTGGTTCAGAGCACCAGACCGAGATCTGTGGAGAGCCATGAACACCTTGGCAGGGCACTTGATGATGATGATGATGATGATATATATATATATATATATATATATATATATATATATATATATATATATATATATATATATATATATATATATATATAGACACACACAAACCTGAAAATTATCTCGGAACAGTCATAACATCTGATGGGAGATGCCTTGAAGAGATTAGAACAAAAATCACCATGGTGAAAATAACCTTTCCTTTAGCAAGATGAAAAACATACTGACCAATAAAAAGAGGGAGGCTCTACTCGCAATGGAATTGCGAATAGAAAAAAATTATATTCGCAATGGAATTGCGAATAAAGAAAAATTATATTCACAATCGAATTGCTGGAAGTAACAAACATGTCACAGCGTATGCTCACTATCAATTTTAGTTTGGGCCATTAAGAAGTCTAAGAAGGTGGTTAATTTAAATAGGAATGTTCACTGTTGCGAGTTTAATTCTGCCAAATTCTCCGTATTTTTTAATGAATCACTCCTCTTCTTACTTCTGTCCGTTCTTTTGGCGTCCCGTTTTATCTTTACATTACTTAAGTCCTGTTTAAATATCAAGAATAATTTTTCAGAACATGGTATCCCCAATACAAATAACGATCTCTACAAATAATTCTGTCCCCAGGCAAGTTCAAGAATTGTTAACTTTCGTTTCTGTACACTTACTGTTACCAGGCATCCATGTTTGTTTACGTTACCGTCCTACTATTTATGTCCTGATAATATCGCAGCAGTGATGATTCTCTTAATTTGACACTTTCTATGGCCTCCAGTAATATGCTTCACCTCAGAGAGACATGATTAAGCAATTCAAACACCAGGCTTTCAACTGACTGACCTCATGAATTAATAAATAAACAAGGATAAAGAAATGCTACGAATATAAAGTGCAGAAAAACCTGGTATATATGAAGCAGGTGGAAAAGAGAGAGGAGAGAGATAGATAACGAAGATAGTGTGAGAGACAGAGATATGAGAAAGATGTATTGAAAGACATTAAAGAGTGGTAAAGACAAGAAAGAGAGAGGTGGGAGATCGAGACTGAGAGAGAGAGAGAGAGAGAAGAGAGAGAGAGAGAGAGAGAGAGAGAGAGAGAGAGAGAGAGAGAGAGAGAGAGAGAGAGAGAGAGAGAGAGAGAGAGAACTCGTGTTCGGATGGCTAAGCGCCTTTCCCAAGACAACAAAAGTAGAGGACAGATAAGAACAGAAAGACAAGTGCGCAGGTTCTTGTGCAGCAAGATAAACAACACCTAATACACAAAATCCGTAGAAAACATATGCCTAAAGCGAAATCATCAGACTAGCATTGGTGTCACCTAATTCCTGAAAATGAAAAAAAAAATATTGCCTCCCCGGCGGGGAATCGATCCTCGAGCTCCAGTGTACCAGGTGGAGACACTAACCACTATGCTACTGAGGACATGTTAATACTTCAACAAAATATTGTAATACGGAAAGACGCATAGGAATCATCACGTGACCTACTTCCATTGCAAATATAATTTTTTTCTATTCGCAATTCCATTACGAATAGTCACTCCGATAAAAAGATGTCAATTGAAACGAGAAAAAGAGTGTTGAGATGCTACATAGAACCTGTTCTTGTGTATGGGTGTGAAACTTGGACAATGAGCAGTCAAACTGAAAAACATCTGATGGCTGCAGAAATGTGGTTTCTGAGAAAAAATTCAAAGAATAACATGGACAGACAGAAAACGGAGTGACTACATAAAATTTTGTGAGTAGTACGAGCCGCTATACACAAATATTTGTGACCAATGACCAAGTACTACAGGAGACAAATCAAAATCGTAAATTTATTAGAGAAATTAGACAGTCAGAATTTTTTGGACATATGAGAAGAAATGGATTGGAGAACTTATTGACAACTGGCAAGATCGAGGGGAACGGGCCAAGAGGAAGACCGAGAAGAAAATACCTGGATGGCTTGGCCACATGGCATGGACGAGACAGGAACACTGAGCTGATCTACCACTCTGGTGATCGAGTGAGATGGCCCGTCATGACCGCCCACGCTTTCCGGCATGGCTCAAGAATCAAGAATATATATATATGGCGCCTCTTACCCGCCGATGGCCACGGCATAGAATTTTGAAGTATTTTTCTTTTATCAGAATTGTAAATACTTGAAAACTATAAATTTTACTTGGAAATTTCAAATCCATTTGTGCCGCCATTAGTAATGTGACGTAATAATTGGGCTATACTCGACTGGAACGCAATACCTACCATTACATATATCTGATGTAGAAGAGAACAGGCCAGTAAGGCCGATTTATACACGTTCCAGATGCCAAATGCAAACACCCAAATATTAATGTATCAGAAATGGAAAACTGAACGTTGGCACATCATCGCTTTATCGCGAAAACTGTATCATTGTTACTGGAAATTCATGGGTGCCGCCATTTGTTAGGGGGCTATCATTAGTTTGAGCTGAGAGTAAATAGTAAATACAAAGAAACAAAGCCGCCAGGTATGTTATAATTCTCCAGAACAACAATCACTTCTCCTTCCCTGCAAAACTACCCATGAGAGCGGTAATTAATACATATTATTAGATCTAAACTATTTGAACTACTGGAGCTACATACCTGTGTAGGGAGCAATCAATTTACACCACCAAATTCTTAGAACTTGACCACAATTTAGATTCGCGCCCTTACCTGAAATAGTTACGCTAGGATCATATCCCAGTCAGGGTTGCCAGATCACCGTGATAAAAAAGCCAAGTCACGAAATAAAAAAGCCAAAAATTGCCCAATAAAAATATATTAGTCTTTCCTCTTGAGCCTAAGGCGGCGCATAGGGCAAAAGTCCTGACTCTCCATGCTTGTCGGTTCGCTGCTACCTGTTGTAGATCTTGGATATTTACTTGGCCATTGAATGAGCCTTCTCTAATGATGGTTCTACGCAGGGTCTCTCTTGGTCTTCCCCGTTTTCTTTTCCCTACAGGTGACCATATGAGGGCTTGGTAGGTGAGTCTTGTCTTGTCCATTCTGAGTACATGGCCGATGTAGTTCCAACGGCGTCTTCTTATGAAATTGGATACTGTATCTTGCTTAGTCTCTTGTCTTATTTGCGTATTGGTTCTGAAGTCTGTCCAGTGGATGTTTAGAAGTCTTCTAAGACATTTGTTCTCAAAATTATCTAATTTTTTATCTAAAGCTACCGTTGATTTCCAACTTTCACATCCATACGTGAACACTGGAATCACACAAGAGTTGAAGATTTTAAGTTTTGTGTGTTTGCTGAGTGTCTTTGACTTCCAGATGTTTGACAGTTTATTGAAGGCACCAGATGCCAGTGCGATTCTAGATGATATTTCTGGTGTTGAGTCCCCTGCAGATGTCATTTTGCTTCCTAGGTATGTGAAGCTGTTGACTTTTTCAAGAACGTAGCTGTTCAAAAAAAATCTTCATAAAAATTCATAAAAATGTTCATAGAAATATATATTAAAAATATATTTACATCACATGAAAACCTCTTCTTCAAATAAGTACTCCTCTTCATTGTTGAGAAATTCAGTACAAGATTCCTTAGAATATAAAATTTCAGCTTTAACATCATTCATTTTGGATGAAGGAACAAATTCATTACAGCACTTGTTTAGAGATAATTGTTCTGCTCTAATTCTAATAATTGCGTCTAAGAGAGACAGCTGAAGTCTATTTCTTGCTTTGGTTTTTATACATGTTAAAAGATCACCTTATGCTACCAGTCTCAAACCTGGACTTTATCCAAATCACACCTTCGTAAAATCAACACCTACGAGATGAGATGCCTGAGGAGAGCTGCCAAACTAACAATCTGAGACCGAGCAAGAAATGTTGTTATCAGACAAGACAGTGGGAACAACACCCTGTGCCACATTTATTGAAAGACAGATCAAGTGGTTTGGCCATGTCGTTAGAATGCAACACCAACAACTACCATCACTGGCCTTACATCAAAGATCATTTGCGACAAGACCAAGAGGACGTCCAAGAAGACAATGGATTGACGACATCCAAGACATTGTACAATCACACGGAATGACACTATCCAGTGCCGCCCACCGGGCGCTGGAACACAAATTATTCCTCCCGACGATGCTTGACGGCAGAAGAGGAAGATGATGGTGATGATGATGATGATGATGATGATGATGATGATGATGATGATGATGATGATGAAAAGATCCTCGAAGTCAAGCAACGTCGGGCGTAGTTAGTACTTAGATGGGTAACCGCATGGGAACACCACGTGTTGTAGACATTTTTAGGGGGCTTGAGTGGTCTCGAGGTATGGTGTCCGCCTCGAGTGCTGGAGGTCCCGGGTTCAAGCCTCAGTGAGGACCGCGATTTATTTCACGTGGACTTCAAGTAATAAAATTTCCCCTGGTCTCTGGGTAGTGAGATCGGACGCCCGTATGTATTGTTGCGCACGTAAAAAATCCCTTGGCAGTTGGAAATCGAAAAAGAGTAGCCCAACGGCGCTGCCCGGGCAAAATTTCGAGTTAAGAATCTACCCAAAGTATTTAAGGACCCTCGCCGGTGCTACAGAGTTCGTGCACTGAGCTGAGTTTCTCCAGACCAGGGATGGATTAACCATTAGGCAAACAAGGCACGTGCCTAGGGCACCAAGCATTTGGGGGGCACCACAAGTCCTCAAGAAAAATGTGTATATTGTCCCAGTAGCGTAATTGCATGGCATAAGCAAATCGCAAATGTAATATTGAATCGCACATTATTTAACCTTGGTCCCACAACGCGGGGGTAAAATACCCCCCACCCAGTTATTTTGCTATTTTTTGTTATTTTTCTTCAAGGTTTTTTGGTGCTATTTTTTGACTTTTCTGGGATATGTTTGTGCTACGTAACGCACTTCCGTTTTTGTCTGCTAGTGAAAACAATTGTGAATAGTGCTAATTTGTCGACGTGTCATTGAATGACTGTACATTTGCATAACGGCTTAGAACTACTTTGCATTTTCGAACATTTGTATAAACTACTTACTGATGTAGATATTAATAATTTAGCTTACACAGCAAAACTTGATTTGATGAAGGTAAGGTTAATGGTTACACTTTTTACTTTCGTTTTCGTTTTCATCTAAGGGTTTTTAATTATAAAAAATCTAATATATATATATATATATATATATATATATATATATATATATATATATATATATATATATATATATATATATATATACAGACGTCTATTGGTAGTTAGTGTTGAAGGAGTTCATTACTGCGCTTTAAATGTGCTTTTATCGATTTTGATAAAGCAATTACTGATAGGGGCCTAAGTATATTATTCCTTAGCCTTATTTTGCATAATTTTCTAATATTTATGTAAATACATTTTCGTTTTAAAAAATGTAATTATGAATAATCGGAAAATGATACCTTAGCATACCCACTTATACTGATTATATTATTTATTCATTTTTTCATTTACAGCTTTTCACATACTTTTTTTTCCAGATCCAGACCCCAAGATGAAACGTGTTCAGTTAAGTGGTGCACAAAAGAGAAAACTAGCTAAACAAAAAGAGCATACTGTTTCAGTTGTAAAAGCTAAGAGCAGAAAATTAACGAATTATTTAGTTTCGGTTAAGCAACAGGTGGAACAGGATTTTAATGACACTACCAACCCTCTTGATACGTCTACTATAGGATGTTCTGCAAATCCAGACACTGTATTACTATTAGTGCTTGAAAATGAAATTTGTGGTAACCCACTTCAGTCTGCTGAAGATGATGATAAAGATGAAGATGATAAAATAAATCAAGCAGTAGATCCAGGACTGTGGATTGACTTCTCGGCTGATGATGTAGCTTACTGGGTTGACTGTGGGCCCACTAACTGTCAGCATCATTATGGTCCCTTTGATAAATCTTGCCGTATTTATCATCATCATCATCAAGTGCCGTGCCGGCTGGCGTAGGCGTTCATGGCTCTCCATAGATCTCGGTCTTTGGTTTTCTGGATCAACTCTGCTGCTGATATTCCTCCATGCCACCGTCTCAATCCATCCAGCATCACTTCTCTTGGTCTACCTCTGCCTCTCTTCCCTTCGATCTTTCCAGTTGTTACGATGTTCTCCAATGCCTCTCTTCTCATCACGTGACCGAAGAAAGATGTTTGTCTCTGTCTTATTGTTGTATATAATGTTCTAGTTTCATTAGCCTGTTTCAGGCAGTCGTCGTTAGTTACTCTGGCAGTCCAAGGAATTCGCAACATTCGTCTCAGGAACCACATCTCTGTTGCTTCTAATTTCTTCTTAATTTGTTCATTTACGTTCCAAGATTCACTGCCATACAGCAAAACTGGTTCTACATAGCATTTCAGCACTCTCTTTCTTACATTCAGTGATAGTGACTTATTGCATAAGATACTCTTCATTTTCTGAAAAGCGGCTTTTGCCTGCCCTATTCTACTCCTAATCTCTGTTGTACATCTTCCATCTGATGTTATAAATGCCCCTAGGTATCTAAAATTATCAACTTGGTTAAGGATTTTCCCTTCTATTTCTATGTCACATTTTGGTGTCACCATTTTCTTTGATATTACCATTGTTACTGTTTTCTTGATATTCAAGGAGAGTCCTTTCCTTGCACTCTCTGTTACTACAACGTCTAATAATTGTTGTAGGTCTGTTGAATTATCCGCCACCAATACTGTGTCATCTGCATAGCGTATATTATTTATATTATAACCTCCAACTAGTATTCCTGGCATCTCTTTGATCTCTCTCATTATTACTTCGCTATACAGGGAGAAAAGATCTGGTGACAAGACACACCCTTGTCGTACTCCTAGCTTTATCTGTTCGTAACTACCCTCTTTATTTCCCATTTTAATTGCTGCTACTTGGTTCCAGTAAACATTCTTTATTATTCTTAAATCTTTTCCATCAATGTTGATATCTTCCAACATTTTAATCAGTTCATCATGTTTTACTTTATCAAATGCCTTAGTATAATCTATGAAGCACAAATATATGTCTCTCTGTTTCTCTATTGACCTTTCTATTAGTGTCCGTAATGTATAAATTGCATTGTTTGTGCCCTTTCCTTCCACAAATCCATACTGTTCTTCACTAATTTCCATTTTTAT
Organism: Cepaea nemoralis; assembly: GCA_014155875.1. Classification (NCBI taxonomy): domain Eukaryota; kingdom Metazoa; phylum Mollusca; class Gastropoda; order Stylommatophora; family Helicidae; genus Cepaea; species Cepaea nemoralis. The sequence goes on from JACEFZ010002205.1 coordinate 26,826, forward strand.
TTTCTTTTTGATTCTTCTCATTATGATTCTGAGTAGAAGCTTAGTGATATGGTTTATAAGGTTAATTGTACGAAAATCTTCACAATCAATTGCTCCTGGTCTTTTTGGTATAGCTATAAATAAAGATTTCAGCATATCACTGGGTAAATATCCACTGCTGTAAATATCATTCAACATTTTGGTTAATATATCTACTCCAAATTCTCCCAATACTTCTAATTCTTCTATTGTGATTTCATCTGGCCCAGCTGTTTTTCCTTTCTTCATACGTTTCATAGCGTCAGCGACTTCTTCTTTCAGAATAGGTGGACCTTCTAAGTTACTATCTTCTGTTAATTCTCCCCTTTCTCCTTCATATAATTCTCTTATATACTCATTCCACCTCTTCATTATAGCATCTTCCTCTAATATTATCTTTCCTGTTTTTGATTTCAAACACCCTGAATTTATTCTTATTTTTCTTCCTGTAAGCTCACTGATTTGTCTGTGCATATGTTTTGTATCTTTAATGGAATTTAATTCAATTTTTTTGCATTGCTCGTTTAACCAACTTTCTTTAGCCTTCCCACATTTATCCTTTATTTCTTTATTTATCTTAGCGTATTCTTGTTTATCATTTTTACTCTGTTTTCTTTTGTCCATCAGTTTTAAGATATCTTCATTCATCCATTTTTTCTTAGCTATTTTGCCTCTCTCCGGTAATACTTCTTTGCTAGTTTGATGAATGGAGTCCCTTAACATTTCCCATTGTTCATCTATACTCTGTATTTTAGTTATTGCATTGTACCTATTTTTCACAGTCACTCTGTATTGTTCTTGCATTTCTTTATCTATTTTCAGAACCTCTTTATTAAGTCTCATGTTCTTAACCATTTTTTTCCCTCTCTTTAATCTTACTTTTATTTGTCCACATAGTGGTACATGATCACTATTACAGTCAGCACCAGGCATTGTCTTTACATTAATTAAAGCATTTCTAAATCTTTTATTAATTAGTATGTAGTCAATTTGGTTGCGTGTTTTCTTATCAGGGCTTATCCATGTGTACAGTCGTCTTTTATGGTGTTTAAACCATGTGTTTCCAATTATCATCTCATTGATATTTGCCCATTCTATTAGCTTTTCCCCTCTTTCATTTCTTGTACCTAAACCATAATTCCCCACTACATCCTCCATTTTTCCCTTTCCTACTTTTGCATTAAAATCACCAAGTATTATTTTTATTTCTTGTGATCCAATTTGAGCCATCGCCATTTCTATTTCGTCGTAAAAGTGTTGTATTTCTTCATCACTACTGCTTGCTGTTGGTGCATATACTTGTATAATATTTATGTCTATTGGTTTGCCTTTGATTTTTACCATAATAACTCTATCTGAAATACACCAGTATCCATTAATTGACTTGGCTGTTTTTTCGTCTAATATTATTCCTACACCTTTTTCATGCTGTATCCCCTCCAGAATAAATTATTGTATGATTGTCAGCTATAATTTTGCCCGATCCCTTCCATCTCATCTCACTAACGCCTAGTATATTCATTTTCATGCTATCCATCTCTCCTAGAACATTGGTCAACTTTCCTAGCTCATTTAATGTCCTAACATTCCATGTTCCTACTCTAAATTTATTTATTTTAGTTATGATTTTGCCATCAGTAGCTGGATGACGGTCTGGTGTCACCTGTGGCTCATGACTGTCCCTACCGGACGAGGATGCCCTAAGACAGCCATTAACGTCCTTCACTAACTTTGATTTATGTTTTGCCATGAAGTCTTGGGAAGATAATGTGGTGGTTTCCCCTTGCCTTCCACATCCACATGGTGGTCTTTTACCTCTGCCTTTGACAGCCATTTCCGACTGTAAGGACAAGTGAGTGCCCTGCCCTGCTCAGCTGCAGTATTTATGCTGAAGGAAAAATAACAAGATATTGTTCTCAAAAACTCTTCTATGGCACAAAAGCAAATGGTGAGCAGTACAGGAGAGAATGGTTATTGTATTCACCATCCACAGGATCTGTGTACTGCTTTGTTTATAAACTTTTTGCGTCTAAATGTTCCACACGTTTGGCTGATAAAAATGCGTTCAGTGACTGGAAAAATAACATTCAAGTTGATAATCATGAACAAAGCGCTACTCATAAAGACTGCATGTTAACATACCTAGCTCGTAGACAAGGCTCGGGTCTACTACAAAAGCTAGAAGAGCAAATAAATGAAGAGTACATTTACTGGGAACATGTTTTGAGGCGAGCATTAGCGGTTATTTGTACTATAGCTGAGCGTGGTCTGGCTTTTAGAGGGACAAATGAAAAATTTGGATCTTTACAAAATGGAAATTATCTAGGGTTGCAGGAGTTGATCAGTCAGTTTGATCCATTTTTAGCATCACACATTGCGAAATATGGAAATTCTGGAAAAGGAAATCCTTCTTATTTATCCAAAACTATATGTGAAGAACTGATTGAAATTATGTCCCAAAAAGTTCATGCAGCAATTGTAGATGAAGTAAAGGCTTCCGGTTATTTCAGCTTGTCAGTAGACTCAACATCTGATATTTCACATATAGATCTGTTAAGCGTTGTTCTTCGATATGTGGTAGATGGAGAGCCCATTGAGCGTTTTTTGACTTTCTTGGAGCTGCAAAGTCACGCTGGTGAAGGTATGGCTAAGCAAGTGTTGCAGTACTTACGTGAAGCTTGCAATATTGATTTTTCGAAATGCAGAGGTCAGTCCTACGACAACGCAGCTAATATGTCTGGGTGTTACAAGGGCTTACAGAAAAAATTATAGAAGAAAATGAGTTTGCTATATACATACCATGTGCTGCCCATTCACTAAATCTGGTAGGTAGAAGTGCCGTTGACTCTTGTTTAGAGGCAGTAAATTTCTTCCATCCAGTGCAACTGATCTATACTTTTTTCTCAGCTTCAACCAAAAGATGGAAGATTCTGAATGGATGCCTTGTGAATGAAAAGCTGGTAAAGTCCCTTTCCGATACTAGATGGGAAGCACATGCTGTTGCAACTGAAGCCATTCTAATGTCTCATCCTCAGATTATAGAAGCGTTAGAATGTTTACAAGAAGACCAGTCACAGAAGGGGGACACCAGAAGAGAAGCAGAAAACATTGCAAAGAAGATGCAAGAATTAGAATGTGCTTTCATGCTTGTCTTTTGGGAAGAAGTGTTACAACATTTTCACAGGGTCAGTCAAGCTCTACAAAATGAGCACGTGAACTTGAAAACGTGTGCTGATTTGTATTCTTCACTAACAGATCACTTGCATGAATCTAGGAATGAATTTGAAAGATTTGAAGAAGCTGCAAAAGAAATAACACCAGGTGTGGATTATAAGTCAACTTTGACCCGTAATCGTAAACGAAAGACAGTGATCATTGATGGTGATGCCCCCGAGGTATCTCAGAATGCCAGAGACAAATTTCGTATATCTGCTTTCTACACCATTGTTGACAAACTTGAGACAGAGATGAGTAGACGAGGACAGGTATATAATGATCTAGCAGTTCGATTTTCTTGTTTGGTCGATGTACCACAAACATCTCAGTGTTGTGAAGGACTAATAAATGCTTATCCTGAAGATCTGAACAATAATTTATATACTGAACTACAACAGTTCCACTCATATATTCGCCACAAGTTTCGTGCATCAAAATCTGACAACAACACGTTCAGTCATGCAGAACTCTACAAAGTAATAGAGACCACATCGAGTGTGCTTTTCCAAATGTATAAATCACCTTGCGCATATTTTTAACATTAATGGTTACGAACGGTTCAACTGAGCGCTCTTTTTCTCAGTTGAAACGTACAAAAAATCCAAGTAGATCGACAATGAAACAAGAAAGGCTTGATTCCTTATCTTTGCTGATGATTGAGGCAGACTTGTTGCGCAAAATTAACTTTGATGATGTACTCAAAAACTTTGCCAGACGTAAATCTAGAAAAAAGAACTTTAAAATGTAAATGTGTGCTTTCTCTGACTTTCTTATCTATCAAAAAAGTTACGGTATTTTTGTCTACTATTATTACAAAATTAATTAACTATTAATTTTAATATAGAAATACCTTATTGTAGGTTTTATATGAGTGATAGTAGTTATAAACATATGGGGGGGGGGGGGGGGGGGGTACGGGGTGTCAGGCATTGGTAGCACCTTTGGTAAGGATGTCTCTCATGTCCTTTCAGGACCCATCCCCCACTGGTCCAAGTCTGACACCCAGCTCGTGCCTGTGGCTCCTAGTAGCTGTCAGCATGCGACAGCGGCCACCCCCCGGGCAACAGCTGTGAGAGGCTGGCTAAACCAGGCATGGGTATCCGATTTGGTGTCAAACCAAGAGGTAAACTAGGGTATGCCTACCCAGCATGTGAAGACAGGATTCGGCAGACTGCGCGGAAGAAATCATTCCTGATTCAACGGGCAAGACGGCGTTTACCTGCAAAGCGTTGTGGAACGTAATGAGCACGGCAAGGCACGTAGAGCGCCCTGGTCATCCACTGCACCTGTATTCGTCTCCAATCGTCTCGACTTGTCTTGCCACTGGACTCAGATGGACTCAGGCGAGAGAGTGAGGTCGACGAATTGCGCAACTCTTCCTCACTTTAATCCAAGTCATCGCGCAAGTCATTCTTCATCCAACGTCACCCAAAGTCAACATCAAAAAAAGATGCTTTCAAGAACATTCAGAGAGTAGTGCAGCAGAAACTTCGGCACATGCGGGACTCCTGGCTGAGCAGCAAAGCTGATGAAATTCAGGGCTTTGCTGACAGACACGATATGAAAAACTTCTACGACTCACTGAAAGCGGTCTATGGTCCTTCATCACCAGGCATAGTTCCCCTCCTCAGTGCAGACGGGGGAACATTGGTCACCGATAAGAAAGAAATCCTCCAACGCTGGGCAGAGCATTTCAGCAAAATCTTAAATGCAACTTCCTTCTTCGATGATGAAACCATCAATTGCCTTCCTCAAGTTCCCACCAATGAGACTCTTGATGACCTGCCAACCATAGTGGAAATAAACAAAGCCATCCAGCAACTCTCCAGCGGCAAGGCACCTGGTCCTGACTCCATCCCAGCAGAGATATACAAGGCAGGTGGGCCGGTCCTAACAGAGCAGCTTCACCGAGTCTTCACAAACATATGGATGAACGAGACCATGCCACAAGATTTTAAGGACGCGTCAATAGTCCACCTTTACAAACGTAAAGGAAACCGCCAATCCTCTGACAACCACCGAGGCATCTCCTTGCTTTCAATTGCAGGGAAGATACTCGCCAGAATTCTTCTCAATCGCCTCACAGCCCATCTCGATCAAGGTCTTCTTCCTGAGAGTCAATGTGGCTTCAGAAAAGAACGTGGAACTGTTGACATGATTTTCGCTGCAAGGCAGCTGCAAGAGAAATGTCAGGAACAGAACTGCGAAATGTTCTCCACTTTCATTGACCTTACCAAGGCTTTTGATACAGTCAGCAGAGAAGGACTGTGGAAGATTATGGCAAAATATGGCTGTCCACGAAAGTTTGTCCAAATAGTGCGGCTATTTCATGACGGCATGCAGGCAAGAGTACAGGAAAATGGTGAGCTGTCTGAACCCTTTCCTGTCACCAATGGAGTGAAGCAAGGATGTGTCCTGGCACCAACACTGTTCAGCCTCATGTTTTCAGCCATGTTGATGAATGCCTTCGAGAACGACGACATTGGAATAGACATCAACTACCGTATGGATGGAAAGTTATTCAATCTCAGAAGGCTGAAAGCTAAAACCAAAATTAACAGTGGCACCGTCAGAGAGCTCCTGTTTGCTGATGATTGCGCTCTATACGCCAACTCAGAGGCGGACATGCAACATAATGTTTCAGCTTTCTCACATGCCTGTGCCAACTTTGGGCTCAATATCAACTTGGAGAAGACTGTAGTTATGTACCAGCCAGCTCCAGGGAATAATCACACTGTGCCGAATATCAAAGTGAATGATCATAGACTAAGTGTTGTGGACAAATTTACCTATCTTGGCAGCACCGTGTCACAAGCTGCCACAATCGATGACGAAGTGAATGCAAGAATCTCCAAGGCCAGTGCAGCCTTTGGCAGACTGTACAAGAATGTATGGGACAGAACTGGAATAAGCCTGCAAACAAAGCTAAAAGTCTACAAAGCAGTTGTATTATCCACACTGCTATATGCTTGTGAAACCTGGACTGTTTATCAGCGACACGCTAGGAAATTAAACCACTTCCACACAGTCTGCCTAAGGAAGCTACTGAAGATTAAATGGCAAGACAAGATTCCAGACACTGAAGTCCTAGAAAGAGCATCCATACCCAGTATCCACACTCTACTGATGAAGAATCAGATTCGCTGGGCTGGTCACTTGACTCGCATGCCAGATCACAGGCTCCCTAAACGAATTTTTTACAGCGAACTGCGTTGTGGTAAACGCTCCCAAGGTGGCCAGAGGAAACGTTTTAAAGACACTCTGAAAATTTCACTGAATGCTTTTGGAATTCATCATGACACCTGGGAGGCTGCAGCCAGAGACCGAAATTCGTGGCGTGCATCATTGCGCAAAGGTGCAGTTATATGTGAGGCAACCAGGACTGCAAGAACTGTGAAGAAAAGGCAGGACAGAAAAACCACTGCAGGAAATCCTCCTCCAGAGACGTCAAGCATTCTTTGTCCACATTGTAAAAGAACATTTCGAGCCAAAATAGGCCTTATCAGCCATCTTAGAACCCACGGCTCCACACCTTCAACCCCACTGGATGAAATGAATGGTCATCATCATTCTTGATGGACAAACAACAACAACAAAACATAAACATATGTGTTTACATTTCACAACTGTTTTTCTTTGTTAGTTTTTTGCATAATATTGAACATACCAGCAGTCAGTGGAGGATCGGGGACCCGGGGCAGTAGGGGGCACCCATGTGGGTTTGTGCCTAGGGCACCAAGATGGCTTAATCCGGCCCTGCTCCAGACCCAGGTTTGAGAACGAAGGACTTATGGGTTGCACTCGTGTGTCCTGATGTTGATCCATCGACTAAACTAAACTAAACTTTAAACTAAACATCCTCTCCACTGCAGCATTGCTAATAGGTGTAACTAAGCAAGTAAGAGCAAAAGAAGCAAGCTCTTTAAATTGGGGATGTTTCATGACTCCTTGCCAGAACTGCTCTGTATCTTTAGGCAGTCCATTTTCTTTAAATTGTTCTTCTTCCTTCCAATCTATAAAAGGCAATTTTCTGTATTAGTTTAGTTTAGTTTAGTCGATGGATCAACATCATGGCGCACGGGTGTAACCCATAAGTGCTCCGTTCTCCTCCTAACTCAAACCTGAGTCTGGAGAAACTCAGCTCAGTGCACAAACTCCGCAGCACCGGCGAGGATCCTGAAATACTTTGGGTAGATTTTTAACTCAAAATTTTGCCCGGGCAGCGCCGTTAGGCTACTCTTTTTCGATTTCCAACTACCAAGGGATTTTTTACGTGCGCAATAATACACACAGACGTCCGATCTCACTACCCAGAGTCCAGGGGAAATGTTATTACTAGAAGTCCACGTGAAAAAATCCCGGTCCTTACCGGGGCTTGACCCCGGGACCTCCAGCACTCGAGGCGGACACCATACTTCGAGACCTCGTAGCCCCCAATAAAGTAATTTTCTGCACTGCTCTTCAATAATAGTGTAAGTTTCTTCAGCCAATTAAAAAAGGGTAATTTCGAAAATAGTGGTCTAGAAGCCTGGTTTAAGATTATTCCAGGGCTAAAATTGGTTAGCTCTTTACATATATTTCTTGCTTGAAGGGAGCCGCTTTCTAACTTGATCAAGTGCTTCTTTAAGCATGGATAAGCATCTTTCTTTGAGATCTAAGACCTCTTGTTGGCAATTAATTTTCGTATCAGGACTTTTCTGAATGTAGTTATCACACTCTGACAAGAATTTAATGCCAAAATCAACATTAGAAATATCTTTTTTCTTATTATTAGTATCATAAATCCTACTATTAAGACTCTTATAATGCAAAAATAGTTCTTTATGTAATTCGTGAGGATCTGCTTTACTTTTCTGAAAAAGGCTATTTAACCTTTCGAATTCCTGTACAATAGGGGTTGCAAAATGAAAGTAAAGGTAGTTTCTTTAATCTAGAAGCATTTCCTTTATAAGTTGTGACTTAAATATAATGTCATAATTTGCTAATGTTCATATTCCATGAACACTTTTTTTAAATATAATTCACGCTGGTTTTTCACAGCACCTATATCTTTCCCCCATACATCCCATGACCTGCTTCTTTGTTCCGTTTTATATATATATACCCGCTTATATGCTGCCATTCACAGTCTTCCCCCAACCTTATATCTTCATATAACGCTACTCCTATTTTACTAACAGTTCATATCTATAAGAACCTCTTCAAGCAACTTAATATTCACAAAGAGAATATTTCTCTATATTATCCCCCAGTAGTTTTATTAACTCTTTTCTGAACGAAAGGCCTTACACAAAGCCCCATGTATTTGAAAATTAAACTTACTTAACTAAATTTATAATCTATTCATTAACAATGTAACTTAATATACAAAACCACTCATTTAAACGAAATAAAATCAAAACAAGATGTCATTCCCCCAAATTATCCAAAGAAAACATATTTTAAAATGACATAACATGCATTTTATCAAATCAGAATAAAACATTCTATTTCTACCTATCACTATTGGTCTCTTTTACGGACCAATAGTTTGTACTCAAACTATTTGGAACACAATAATCCTATTCTAAATCAATTTATCAAATAACATTTTACAAGACCAAATCAAGCAAAAAAAAAAACATATTATATATGAGGCATTGCAACTCGGACTCAATAAAACAATCAAATAGGGTTCCAAATGTTGCTGTATGTAGCCGAGGCGCGGTGTTGGGGTGAGCGCCCAACATTGCTCAAATACCTCAATGGCTCGTGAATACATAACCTATGCAGCAAAAGTCCAACTCCTGGCCTTCACGTGGCGGACCTGTTTAAACTAACAGGAGAAGGGGCGACGGCGAGTCTCTGGCGTCGGAAAATAACCAGTATGCTCTAGATGTGTATGCACGTACATGCATGCGCAGACAGGTGTGTGCGCGCGTACACATCTACACTCGAGTGAGACCACAGTCTGCTCTAGCAAAGAAAGGTGCTGAAGACGGAGGCAACCAGCCAAGAGGCGCACCACAGAAATCAGGATGCCACGCAATCACGCAAAATGGAATATGTCGACTACTGCTAATCGTTATGGTGCTCGCCCTGCTTTGGACCCCCAGGCAGGTGCAGTGCCGGGCCCTATGTCTCGAAAGGGTCCAACCCCAACTACTGGAGGTCCTTCTCAGATGTCCTGTGGAGCCAGGGGACATGAGAATAGGATGACAGGCCATACTAAACGAAGACTTAAAATAATGCACTGGAATGCGGAGGGAGTCAGCAACAAAAAAATAGAATTAGAAAAAATCTTGGACCAAGAAAAAGTAAGCATATGTTGCTTGCAAGAAACTCACCTCAATGAAAATATAGCCTTCAAAATCAGAGGCTACCAGTGTTACCGATCTGACCGAAAGAACAGGCGAAAAGGCGGGATACTGACCCTTGTAAGAAATAACATCATGGCTTCCCAAATCAAAGTCTACATGGAAGGGGCTGAGTATCAGACACTTAAACTTAAGACAGGTAATACAGATCTACATCTGATCAATTACTACTGTCCAAGTGACCGCCCACAGGCACTGGACACTCTACCACTAAAAGAAAAAATGATTGTGTGTGGCGATTTCAACAGCCACTCGCAGAGCTGGGGCTATGATCACATGGACCAGAGAGGAGAGAGACTGGAAGACTGGCAGGATGAGAATAGATTCATGTTGATTAACAAGCCGTCCGACCCACATACTTTCTACTCGAGATCATGGCACTCTACAACTACACCTGACCTGGCTTTTCATTCACCAGACCTGGAGTGGAACATTACACGAACTGTTGGGAAACAACTTGGTGGCAGTGACCATCGGCCAGTCTTTCTAACCGTAGAAAATGAGCTTGTAAGTGAAAGCAGCACCCTCTCGAGGTGGAACTACAAGAAAGCAGACTGGGCAATGTACAAGCATCGCACCAGCATACTGGTTAGAAACCTGAACACTGAGAAAGACATAAATAAAGCAGTTGAAGAGTTTGGGAAATGCATACTACAGGCAGCGCGAGAAACAGTACCAAGAGGAGCCCGTAAACAATATAAACCCTACTGGAGTAGTGAACTGGAACAGTTGCATAATGATGTTGAAGTGTGTAGAAAGCAAGCAGAGGCCACACCCAGCCAAGAGCACCACAATAAATTCCAGCATGCAAAAGCCAAATTTCAAAGGGCCAAGCTGCAGGCTAGACGGAAAAGCTGGCAGGAGAAAACAGAGTCTCTGAACTTTGAAAGAGACACAAGGAAATTGTGGAAGCTAATAAAACAGCTTAATGACGAGGGCACAGGGAGAAACTCAAAAATTGCACTACATAAAGATGGAAAAATCTTAACAAGAAAGCAAGCAGCTGACCATTTTGCGGACTCGTTCGCACAAGATAGCAATATCAAAATTTGTCCAGAGAAACAACAAGAGATTCGAGAGAAACGACAACATACAGGACAGAAGGAAATAGTACATGAGGTTCTGGAGGCACCCATCACAATCAGCGAACTGGAGCTAGCCATATCAAAACTGAAAATGAGAAAGTCACCAGGAGCTGATGGTATCTCCAATGAAATGATCAGGAACCTAGGAACAGAGGCCAAAACAAAGCTGTTGCAGATCTTCAATAACAGCTGGACCTTAGGCAGTGTTCCACAAGCCTGGAGAGAAGCAATCATGATACCCCTCCTAAAATCAGGGAAAGATGGTTCCATTGCCTCTAGCTACAGACCAATTAGCCTCACCAGCTGTCTCTGCAAAACACTGGAGCGCATCATCAATCACAGACTGCAGTGGTACATTGAAAGTAAAAACATCCTTGTGCCACAGCAGGCTGGCTTTAGGCAGTGCTACTCTACGGAAGATCAGACAACCTACCTCTCTCAAGAAATTGAGGATGCATTCCAAGAGAAGAAGCTGGTGCTTGCGGCATGGATAGATCTGAAGAAAGCCTTTGACAAAGTCTGGAAAGAAGGTCTGATGAAGAAACTGAGAAACTGCAAAGTCAATGGAAGAATGTACAAATGGGTGAAAGCATACTTGCACAACAGAAGAGCCCGAGTACAGATAGACGGACTCAAGAGCAAGAAAGTACTACTGCGTCACGGTGTCCCCCAGGGCGGAGTCTTGTCCCCCACACTTTTTCTAATCTTCATCAATGATCTTGTTGCTCACCTACCGCATGGAATTAAAGCGGCAATGTACGCACAAATGAATATGCATCAGTGGCCACCAGATTGCTACAAAGAGCTGTAGATACATTTGCTGCATGGGCAAATAGATGGTGTGTCAGCATAAACACTGACAAGTGCAGCACAACCCTATTTACCCTCTCTCCAAAACAAAAGGCAGGGATCATCCGGATAAATGGAACACCCCTAAGAGAAGATAAAGAACCAACATACCTTGGAGTAACATTTGATGGCAAGCTGACATGGAGAAAGCACATCAACAAAGCAGTAGCAAAAGCCAGAAGGAAAATAGCCATCCTGAGAAAGCTAAGTGGAACAACATGGGGAGCCAGTACGAAAATACTTAGCAAAGTTTACCAACAGAGCATACGACCACACCTGGAATATGGGTCAACTGCGTGGTGTTCAGCATCAAATACCACACTACAAGAGCTGGACAAGGTGCAAAATCAAGCACTTAGAGTCACCACAGGAGGGATGAGATCAACCCCTATAGTGGAAATGGAGAAGATGGGGAGGACACAGGCACTGAGTGAGCGCAGAGATACGAAAACGCTAATACAAGCAGAAAAGTTCCTCAGCTTGCCAGGCCACCCTATGAAGAACAGATTTGAAAACCTAGCTATGGGGCGGTTGAAAAGAAGTAGTTTTATCCACCAGGCCAAACGACTCTGCAGAGAAACTACTGATCTGCCCACAGTTGGTATCCCCCTAACAACTATTCCAGAGCGAACTCCATGGAAAGATGAGCATAGGCTATCGTTACAAATCCAGACAAAAGTGAGAGGAATATTTGACAAGGAAGAACAGAACAGTGTGCAGCGCAGAACAGCCACTCTCAGCTTCCTTGATGAAGAATACCCACAGGACCTCTGGATCCGAGTCTACACAGATGGGTCAGCACAAAATGCTGTTCGAAATGGAGGAGCGGGAGTGTACATAGAATACCCAAATAATACAAGGGACACAGCCAGAGTACCGACAGGAAAGTACTGCCATAACTATGATGCCGAAATTGAGGCAATCAAGATAGCAACAGAGAAATTACTAAATAACAGCAATGGTACTCAACCTGTGGTGCTACTAACAGATGCAAAATCAGTACTCGAGGCGCTCCTCTCTGGGAAATTGCCAGTACTAAGGACACTACTTTCTGAACTTAGCAGTCAGCATAAAATCACCATACAGTGGATACCATCCCACTGTGGAGTACCCGGAAACGACAGAGCTGATCAATTGGCTAAAGAAGGAGCCAAAGAGGAACAGCCTGATGTGCCCGTTACATACCACCAAAAGAAAAGAATGATCAAATCAGTCAGAAAGCCACCAAAACCTGCTCAAGATGACTACCACATTATGGACAGACCAGAACAAGTCATTATTCTGCGCCTCAGAACAGGACACAATAGATTACGCAACCACATGTATACAAAATTCAAGATTGGTGAAACAGCCATGTGCACATGTGGATTGGCGTCGCAGACAGCAGAGCACATACTCCAAGACTGCCCAAAATATAACATATCTAGGCAAACCTTCTGGCCTAGAGAGACGACAGTGGAAGATAAACTCTATGGACCACTGTGTGAACTGAAAAAAACAGTTCAATTCATGCAAGAGACGACATTGCAGATATAGACATATTTCAAGCGAACGAAAGAAGAAGAAGAAGAAGAACAATCAAATAATAACCATCATTTTACAGTACCAACTCAAGCAAAAAAACATATTATATATGACTCATGACTCATAAAACTCAGAGTGAATAAAACACGATTTTCAAAAAAAAATATAATTCCCTTAAAATTACTACGTACAGTGGCCCACCAACATTGGCCTCCAGTACGAACATATCTATTTATACAAGTCATTCCAGTATTTCTATGACCGAGAAAACAAAACACTTCACTGCCACGTATGTATATCTGTTAACTACAGACTAATTTCTTAACTTAGAACAATATCTGTTCTCTCTACATAAAAATCAATAATCCACAATAACCGTACCATTGATTCTCTCCCCTCATAACTTTCTATCTTTTTCTAGCTTAACTCCTAATACATCATAACATCCGGAATATCATCTTAAGTAAGCACTGTAAACTACAGGTTGACTCCTTTTATCTATTCCTAATGTGGCGACTATTCCAATGTCAACTCAATGTACCAGCCCTCATCTACTTATCAATTAACCTGTGGCTCGGCCTGCCAATTATTTCCCTTGAACCAAACATCCCTATAACTTCTTAATTATTACCGTTAAACACGGCATTTTTAGCACCAATAAAAAAAAACTTGTCTATTTGCTATAGAGTACATCCACCTATTGTACCAATACCTAATTTGTCCAATCTACGAAAAGTCAAGAAGTAGAAACATAAATTCAACCAGCAATTCTATCACAGAGAGAAAAAAAATATATATACATGCCTCTCTCAAACCTACCTCTATATTAGTTATCTCCCTGCTTAACTACTCCTCAAGACCACTTTTAAAAATATCCATAGAATCCTTTTCCATTTCCACCGTTTCGTATACTTCTTCAAGCATCACTTTCACTTCCAAATCCTGAAACTTATAACTTGCCATCTGCAGTATTCTCTATCTATCTATCTCCTACGTTTCCACTTCTTCAACAACTCCAAGTTTCTTTGAATAAGTGCTAACTCTACATCAATATCCTCTTCTTCGTACAACTTATTAGTTTCTTCCATACTACTAATTGATTCTGACTTTTCATCCATTTCTTCTTCTTCGTCTGTATGTCTCTCGTTAGCAGCCGCTAATCTCTTCTGTTCAATATCCCATCTAATTTGTCTATCATTATTTCTTAAGGACCTTTCTAGTAGAGGCATATCTTCCCCGCTTGTTGAATAATCTCTAATCCTCCTCTGTCTTTTCACTTCTCTATCTCTTTGTTTATCCATTCTTCTTTTCGTTGCTTGTCTAGTATTCTTAAATGGAGCACCTATTTCCTCTTCCATACTATCATAATGAGTTTCATTCACATTTTCTTCTTCTATCGTTTTCGGTATCGTCTGTTCTTCGTAACCTGGAGTTGCTAGTAACTGGTTTTGTATTGGATCTTTTCTAAAACTTGGGGTTACTGTAGCTCCTCTGACGACTTGTTCATCTAAATATCTTGTGTCTGAATAATAATTATTATTATAATTATTATTTTCCATCTCATCCTCGTCTCTTCTTAAGTGTTCAACGTGTGCCCTTGCCACATGTCCTGTGACCTGGTTCTTGATAGTAAACGATACATTACCTAGTTTTTCCAAAACGTAATAACCTGGGATCCAACGAGGATCAAACTTAGAGTTTCTTCTATGCTTCTTGTAATAAACTCTATCACCTACTTTAAACTCTTGTAATTTTGTATTTACATTTTTGTACTTTTTCTGTCTTTCCCTAGCTATAATTATATTATTCTTTAATCTTACGTGTGCTTTATGCATTTCTTGTATTATTGTCTCTTGAAAGTCTTCCCCCATATATTTCCGTCTTGGTTTTAATAGATTATCTATAGGTAGTATTGGTTCTCTCCCGTGTATTAAATAGAATGGTGAAAACCCCGTGCTCTCATTTTGATTTGTGCAAATAGCGCTAAGTGCAGGTCCTAAGAATAGATCCCAATCTTTTTCATGTTCATCGACAATCTTTGCTATGATATCATACAATGTCCTATGTTGACGCTCGTTCCTAGCATTTGAAGAAGGTCTATAATATGAGGTCTTTATATGTTTTATGTTCAAATCTTTTAATAACTTTTCGAATTTTTTTATTTACAAATTCCCTACCATTATCCGTAAGTATACTTTGTGGGCAACTAAATCTTGGTACGAACTCTTGTAAAAAAAAATATTAATGACAGTATCTGCACTCTTATCTGGGATTGCATAAACTTCCGGCCAAAGACTGTAGATGTCTACTATATGAATTAAATACACGTTTCCTGACAATGTTCTAGGGTGAGGACCCGATATATCTAAACTAATCTTTTGCATTGGGAACTGAGGAATATCTGTATCTTGTAAGGGACACTTAATTGTTTTCATATTCCTTAACCTGCATTTTTCACACGTATGTACATATTTGCAAGCAGATTTAAACAAGTTTGGCCAATAATATTTGCTCGTAAGTGCTTTCACCAATTTATCACGACCGAGATGTCCATTCTCATTGTGATATGCTCTTAAAACTTCATTTTCCAAATGTTTTGGAATATATTTCCTTAGCTGTTCGTTCCTTTCACACATATAGTATAACTGTCCATCCTCTTGTAAAACCAAATAATTCTTCTTATATTTGTTCTCCTCCGTTTCTCTCAATTTTTGTTTTATTTGTAAGACTTTTGGATCCAACTCTTGTTCTTCTTTCATATTAAATTGTGCTAAATGTGGGTCTCCTGTTCTATGTTCGGACTCTTGATCTGATGGTAAACTCTCAAATTCTTCTCTATTTATTATGGCAGAATCTAAAATATTTACTTGCCAGTTTCTGTCGTCTATCTCTGGTTCAGCTTCATCTTCTGTGTCTCCTGATGACTGTGGGTACGGAATCCTAGACAATAAATCAGCGCATGTGTTAATCCTACCTGGAATGTATTCAATTTTCGTGTTGTACCCCTGTAGATTCAATGCCCAGGTCTGTATTTTCCTGTTCTGCACTGGAGCTTCTAAAAAAGACTTTAAAGGCATATGGTCAGTTCTAATAACAAAATTTGCGTTATGTAAGTAGTAATTTAGTTTCTGAAGAGCATAATGAATAGCATATGCTTCTTTTTCAATAGTCGTCCATTTTCGTTGCGACTTGCTAAGTTTGTGAGACAAGAAGTAAATTGGCCTTTCATTTTTAACCCCTGGTATTCCAGACTCTTTTCCTTCATATGGTTGAACCAAACATGCTCCTATTGCATTGTCCGAAGCATCTGTGTACAGTATTAACTGTTTATTCAAGTCTGGATGCGTCAATAGTGGTACCAGTGTTAAGCTGTTTTTTAAATACTCGAACGCTTTTTGACACTCATCATCCCACTTAAATCTAGCGTATTTGCCTGTTAAATTTGTAATAGGTTCTGCTATCTTTGAAAACGCTGGGACAAACCGCCTATAATACGCACAAGTTCCTATAAACGCACGCACTTCCCTTACGTTAGTTGGAGGAGGTAATTCTTTAATAACCTTTATCTTTTCCTGGTCTGGTTTAATTCCGTCTCTATTTATAATATAACCCAAATATTTTGTTTCTGTCTTTAAAAACTGGCACTTACTAAGCTTCAATTTAACGTCATGTACTCTTAATCTATCGAATACTAATCTAATATGTTTTAAATGATCATTCACATCTCCTTTCGTAAAAATCAGAATATCGTCTATATAGGCTAATGCAAAACTTTGCATACCTTCTAACACTTCATTTATTAAGAGCATGTAGTGAGATGGCGCAGTTTTGACCCCAAAAGGCATTCGTAAAAATTCGTAAGAGCCCATATGGGTACAGAAAGCACTCTTCTTTTGAGCATCCTTCGACATAGGTATACACCAGAATCCTGATCTTGCGTCTAACGTCGTGAAGAATGTAGAACCATTAAGCAACCCCAAAATATCATCAATTACTGGTAGTGGGTACGCTACATTCTTAGTGATTTTGTTCAACGCCCTGTAGTCGCAGCAGAAGCGACTCGAACCATCAGGTTTGGCTACGATGACGACCGGAGATGACCATTCTGACTTCGATCTTGTTATTATTCCTGCTTTCAACATATCTTCTATTGCCTTTTCTACAATTTCTCTATTTCTCAATGGAGTTCTATATGGTTTTAAACTAATTGGTGGATGGTCTCCCGTATCTATTTCCATTGTAACTGTTTGTGTCTTTCCCAATTCCAAATCATTAATTGCAAATACATCTTGATTTTGCCTTATAAGTTGTTCTAATACTTCCTTATTTTCTGGCGGAGCTTTTAACTGTGCCAACAATTCTTGTTCCCTTGTCATTTTGTCTAGTGAATGTATTTGGGCTGTATTTCTTCTGGATGGATGGATCAATTCATCCATTTGTACGTTCCCTCTTCTTCCGCGTCCGCGTCTGTTATTAACTCTTTCACTAGAAGTTTCTGAATAACTTGTTCCCGACCTTTCTACTCTATCCGTTGCCAATATGTCACTAATGTTATGATCTAGTTTGGCTATCACACATCCTCTGTATAATTTGATTTCTCTACCTGTGTTGTTGATAATCATCACTGGAAAGGTTAAGTGTTTATCCAACGCTATTATTCCATCCGGAACTTCCAAACCAGGCTCATCAATTACTTCCTCTTGCAACTCAGTGATTCTGACTGTGTCTCCTGCCACATAATATGGGTTTCTCTTCAGCTTTGCTTGTATCAAATTAACCGACTGTGGTTTTAACGTCGCAGACATTTTAACTCTAACTAGTGCTGATATATGCATGTCTTCTTCCATATCTACATAGACGTCCCTGAATTTTAATTTATGTAAATCAAAGAAAAGTCTTATTCCATTTTTTATTAAAAAATCTCTTCCTATCAGCATGTTTCTATTTAAATCTTTCACTACCTGAAAAAGATGTCTTACGTTGATCCCTCCTAATTTAAAATTGATCATTGTTTGTCCAATTAATTGTAAATTCTGTCCTGTAACAGAGTGAAGATTATTATGACTCTTAAATATTCTACAATTTTTCATTATTTTATATAAAAAACTTTCTTTAATTACACTAACCTGAGCTCCTGAATCAATTAATGTACGAACTCTATATTTTCCTATTTCTATTATGCACGAACTATTATCTGTTGTCTTCACTGTAAACTGTTTGACTTCATCTACTTGTGAGCATTCTCTATTCGTCCCCCTATGTCTATTATTAACATACTCTTTAAACCTTGGGACCTTATTATTTACCCTCCTATCATAGGTCCTTTTTAATAGGTAGGGCGCCGGTTTTCCTGCATTCTTGTACCTGTAAAATTCCTGTGTCTACCTTCAACATTCCTACTCAACCTATTATTGTCATGTCTACCCTGTGTATTCGACTGAACACGCCTGTTACTACAAAAACGAGAAACATGTCCGCGTTGACCACAAACCCAACAGACAATATTTGTGTTATTTGTGGTTCCTACTGTCTCATTTGTAGGGTATCTCATATTTCTTCTTTCATCATAATCACTTCTATTTCTACCTTGTAACGTCTGTATACCTCCTCTCCTATTCCATCCGAACCTTGTTTGTCCTATTTCCATAGGCTCCTCAACTCTGTCTTCTCGACTTGTTCCTATTTCTCGTCCTGTTCTCAATCTAAATCTACGTCTCAAATTTTCTTCTTGTACCGCGATATCTACCGCTTGTGATAACCTCTCAGGGTTTTCCCTCATCAGCTTAAATTTCAAACCATCGGATTTTATGCCATCTACAAAAATCCCTACTAACATCCTCTCCACCTCTTCTCCTCGTACATTCTGTCCTAAGAATGCCTCTTCAGCCAGGTTAATCAACCTATCGCTGAACAATTGTACCGTCTCTCCGTTGTTTTGTTTAGCCTGTCTCAACACCGAAAAGGCATGTTGTGGATCCGTTATTTCCGCGTACTTTCGTGCTAGGTCCTCTTTAAATTGTTCCCATGTCTCATCTACTCTAGCCTCTAACTTTCTTCTTATATGATCCGAAACCGGTTCTGTTGCCGCCTGATAAGCCAGTCTCATTTTTTCTTCATCCGTTGCCGAGACCAAATACGCATATTTTTCTATGGAAGTTATCCACTTCTTAAACTCTCTGGCCTGTCCACTAAACTTAACAATTTCAGTTGCCATTCCCTGTTGTTTAATAACCGTATTAAGTCTACCTACCGCTGTTCCTACCCCCGTCAAAACTTGTGCTAAGGTGTCTTGTTCCGCCATGCTGAAATATTATTATACAGACCAAGCAAACAACTTCACATTTGTAATTTATTAAATTAAGAAATATAAATCACTTATACCGTAAGAACAGTTCAATCAGTTAATAGGTGTACAAATTACCCTACTCTTGTTTCTCGATCCAAGCAAGACGTATTCTCCTAGGTTCGCCGTCAGGTTAAATTCAACGCTGTATTAGTTGAAACCAATCGCGCACTTCAGGTAGTTCGTTCCTTCTTCTAAGGTAGGTTCTCTTCTTGGTATGCCTCAGTACAATACTTCAACCCTTGGTTGGGTCCCTTCTGAGATGGAGTACATCAAATCGACGTCTTGAGAACGACTCATACGTAACAGAGCCCAAAAGGATTAGCGAGCGGCTCTCATTTGTAGTAGAGCCCTGAGATAGTCTGACACGTCAACAAAACATGGGGCAATCCATGAAGTAATGAGGTATTTATTTGCTGTCTTGATTGTCTTTTACCAACGTTCTTTTTTTCCAGTTGTTAGCGCTCAGAACAAAACCTATTAACATTGAGGCTGAACTTGATTGTCTTTTACCAACGTTCTTTTTTCCAGTTGTTAGCGCTCAGAACAAAACCTATTAACATTGAGGCTGAACTTGATTGTCTTATTGAAAAGTTCTTGCTCACCTGAAACAACGATCAGACTGGATTGCCCTTCAGCCAAACTCTTGCTCGCTCAAGACACGATTAAACTGGGCCGACTTTCAGCACACTCCTGCTCGCTCGAGATATCGATTTACTGACTTGAGCTTCAGCACACTCCTGACACGTTCGACAGAGTAATGGACAAGAGGAGCCATTAGGATGGTGTTTACAGTTGATGCTCGCCGGTTTGATGACAATCGTAGGCGCTGCACCCTGTTATGGCAAGTTGGTCTTCAGCCTTTTCTTGACGCCAATTAAATTCTAATATCAAGTCTTGAAAAAGACTTACAGACAACCACCCCTGGCCGGCCTTTTGGTTGCTGTACTTCTCACAGATAACTTATTGGCCATTTTTCCAACTGCGCTTTGTTATGTTCAATACTTGTTTAGAACCGTGCCGAAATTCTGTTTCTGGCGATCGACACAAACGGACCAAGTATCTTGAGCTACTTCGATGTATTATATAGTAGACATCGTTTTTAGACTCCGCGATCTTACTCAGTAGACAGCATTTTGAGACTCCGTGACCTTACTTAGTAGACAGCATTTTGAGACTTCGCGTTACTCAGTGGACAGCATTTTGAGACTTCCGCGTTGTACCAGGCTCGAATCCTGTGTCGTGGGCTCCAAAATTTAGTCCTATAACAGTGTGAAGGACTAAGAAAGACTGTTGGTTTCATATAAATAAGGTTTATTTACATTTGATGGCAAGTACTATAAACATGGCGTCCTTCCAGTTCCAGGCCCTGATCTTGACTGCCCCCCTGACAACCAACTACGTCACGACTTGAGCATCTCTCTTCCCATTCTCCCCCGATGCTCAATCGTGCCGTAGCCTTTTCCCACCTACTACTCTACTTCTGTTACAATATTCCCATTTACTTGTATATTACATTGTGGTACTTCGTTCTTCCTAGTGACGACCATAACCTGTGTCTTCCTACAATTTAATTCCAACCCCAGCTGCTCACTGTGTACAACCACAGCGTCTACTAATTGTTGCAGATCCTGTGCATTGTCTGCAATCAATACTGTATCATATGCATATCTAATGTTATTTATGTTTCGTCCTCCAATGCTGATTCCATTTAGGTCTTCTACATTTCTGAAAATATTTTCACTGTATAGGGAAAAAAGATCTGGAGACATTACACATCCCTGCCTAACACCTCTCTTAATAGGTTGGCATTGTCCTACTTCATTATCAATTCTTATGGCAGCTTGTTGTTTCCAATATATGTTTTTTAGAAGTCTAATGTCTTTCCCATCAATTTGTAGATCTGCAAGCATATCCACAATGTTGACATGTCTAACTCTATCAAAAGCCTTTGTGTAGTCAATAAAGCAAAGATGTATATCCTTGTTTACTTCTAAAGCACGTTCAATAACTGTTCGCAGCATATACACAGCATTTACTGTACCCTTTCCTTCTGGTGCTGTTCTAGCTTGCTGAAATTCTGTCGATGAGTTCATAATTTTGAATAAATCTTTAAATGCTTCTCCTCCTAAATTGCTATGTCTAAACCAATTTGGTATTTATGTCAGCAAAAATCCAATGTTTGAAGGTAGTTTTGACACTGCATATTTGATGCACAATGCTAATGAATGACAAACACACTTATACTGAACACATGAATGAGATACATCTGTCATTCTGGACCAAACTGAATTGTTGCATTCAACCATATTGGAGGCACCATCTGTTGCAAAACCAATGCAATTTTTTAATGTTTGATTACATTTTTCAATTTCATTGTTAATCAAATTAAATATATTCTCTCCTGTAGCCAACTGAACTGGAATAAAACCTAGAAAACTAGTAGTAATTTCATTTCCTTTATCGCTGAGGTATCTAACTAGAATTCATAAATACTTTTGGGTCGAGACATCAGTGGACTCATCAATGATGAGTGTATATTTCTTGTTTTGCAGATCTAGAATTAGATCAGATGTTAAAGATGGTGAAATAACATTTCTTATTAGTGATATGTACTTCGTTCGGTGCAATTTGATCTGACCAAGAGTGCTGCCAAATCCATGGGAAACCATTATTTCACCTAAATAATCGATAGTGCGTATGGCACTATGGCAGGCCATGCTAACAGCAATTTATCATCATCATCAAGTGCCGTGCCGGCTGGCGTAGGCATTCATGGCTCTCCATAGATCTCGGTCTTTGGTTTTCTGGATCAACTCTGCTGATGATATTCCTCCGTGCCACCGTCTCAATCCATCCAGCATCATTTCTCTTGGTCTGCCTCTCTTCCCCTCGATCTTTCCAGTTGTTACGATGTTCTCCATTGCCTCACTTCTCCTCTTCTCTTTTCAGCAATTTATAACTCTGCTAATTTGACTTTAGCATCAATTTTCTTGCTTATTTTCACCACTGACAGTTTTTTTTTTTTTTTAGTGAAGAAGATGGCGCGGTCCGCTTGTGTGTTTCTGTTGTTTCATGATTTGCGAGATTTGAAAGTCTCGGAACAATATAACACCGGCACAATTTTCAAATTTTTCAATATGCCGATTCAGAACAATCAGTGGATTTATTGAGCCGCACATAAGATGGTTTTCACTTTGGCATGATAATGGGCTCAATCATAAGAAATAATTGCGACTTGTGATGAAGGTATAATGAATTTGAAATCTGAACTGAACAGTAAGGTGACTGCGCAATGAGTGAGTGCGCATAGAACAGGACCACCTATACGTGTTTAATCCTTGTTAGTTGTTACCTTCGTTCTCGAGAATGAACCAAAAGCAGTATAAACTAAGCTTATTGGTTTGCATTTGTTTTAGGTAAAAAGTATTAAAACAAGATAAAAATTAACTTGACAAATAAAAAAACAAAAGAGGCATATGCTATAACAGTGTTAAAAAAGTCAAGAAAAAACCAAAACGTCAAACGGATATTTTGACGCCAAACCTGTTTAAAAAAAGCAAGATTTGTTATTTTTGGCGTTAAAAAGCCAATATGGCAACCACGAGTTACGCCAGGATCATATTCCAGCGTCCAAGGCTGGAAATTCTTGCGGCGTAACAAGAAATAGGCTTCTTCGCTTGAAGTCGTCTTAATATATGATGTTTTAGTATTTTTAAAATTTACACACCTTTTACAGGACGTTGCAGTCAATATCAGCATTTTACTGTCGTTGTTGATCTCTTGGCAAGTTTTTTACGCCTGTGTTTCGCGTCTCAGGTAAGCGACATTACGAATCGCGTCCGCAAAGCCATCGCCATGAAGATCTACAATATAATAATCTCAGCTGTGCACCTTCCATCTGATGTTATAATTTCCCCTAGGAATATAAATGTGTCCACTTGTTTAAGCATTTTCCCTTCTATTGGTATTTCATTTTAGTTGCCACCTTTATCTTTGATGTGACCATTGTTTCTGTTTTCTTGATATTTCAGGACAGTTCTTTCTTGGCACTCTCTGTTACTACAAACGTCCAACAACTGTTGTAGATCTGTTACATTATCCGCCATCAATACTGTGTCATCTGTATAACGTATATTGTTTATAATACGAGGGCGAGTCAATAAGTAGGTCACACAGTACTGTGGGATGGCAGGTAAATGTAGTTGGTATTTCCTACAGGTGTCGTTAGATGACAGCAGCATCGAACTTTATATTCCCGTTCGTACAGGTGGCGCTAGGTGTCTTATGCACATGCGCAGCACATAAACAAAATGGTGACTGTACTTACGGAGTGTAACCAAAGAGCAACGTGCTGTTGTGCGTGTTTTGTGGGCAAAATGACTGCCTGCAAAGACCATTCATAAGGAAAAGCTTCCTATTTATGCTTACAAATGTTTGTCCCGTAAAGTGGTGCATAGCTGGGTAGAAAAATGTTCCCAAGGACCCTCTAAGATTTTGTTGAAATCCGATCTGGTCGTGCTGTTGAGATTCCAACAAAAGCATCTGTGCAGCAGATGGAGGAGATGATTAGAGGTGATACGCGAGTAACGATAGACTCTGTAGTATCTGAAATAGGGTGCTCACATGGTTCAGCATGCAGCATAATGCATGATCGATTGAAATGTAAGAAAGTGTGCTCAAGGTGGGTACCCAGACAATTGAAGGCAGGAACACAAAATGAACCGATTTGGCCTGTCCTTGCATCATCTCTGTCGATACGAAGATGAAGGAGAAGACATGCTGAACAAGATTGTTATTGGGGATGAATCATGGGTGATCACTACCAGCCCGAATCAAAGAGTGCTTCAATGCAATGGAAACATCCTTCTTCGCCTTGTGTCCAAAAATTCAAGGTTACGCCATCAGCAGGGAAGGTTATGCTGACAGTGTTCTGGGATTGTCAAGGAGTGCTTTTAACCAATTTCAAGAAGAAAGGTGACAATGTGAATTGTGAATCGTACTGTGAAGTTCTATCGATACTTCATAATGCAATTCGAAGAAAACGTCCAGGACTGCTGACTTGAGGAGTGTTGCTTCTTCATGCCAATAAAAGACCACATACGGCTCGATTAACCCAGGAGAAAATTAACCAACTAAGGTGGGAAGTTCTGGAACATCTATCTTACAGCCCCGACTTAGCCCCATAGGGATTTCCACTTTTTTTGGTCCACGCACCTTGGCGGGAGACATTTCGTGAATGACGCCGAAGTTGAATGTGAAGTGAACACGTAGATTAGAAAGCAGAGCTCGCAGTTCTATGCAGCCGGTTTGGAAGGACTGATAACATGATGGGATAAATGCATCAATAATGGTGGAAATTATGTTGAGAAATAATGGGACAACGAATTGGTTTCAAGTTGTTATCATATTTAGTTATTTTTCTACAGCCATGTGTGACTTACTTATTAACTTTCCCTTGTATCGACCTCTGATTAGTATTCCCTGCTTCTCTTTGATCTCTTGTATTATTCCTTCGCTATAGAGAGAGGATCGTAAGAAATGGATGACTGAGGAAATTTTACACTTAATGGAAACAAGAAGACTCAACAAAAATAATCCTGCCAAATATGAAGAAATTCACAGACAAGTCAGAGTATTATGTAGGAAGGCAAAAGAATCATGGCTTGAGGAAAAGTGCTTAGAAATTGAAAAACAACACAACAGTCAAAATACCAAATTAGTGCACAAAAGAATTCAGGAACTTACTAATAAAAGAACAAGTACATCAACAGGGTGTCTAAACACTGAAGATGGCACAATCATAATAGAAAAAGATCAGATTCTACATGTATGGACAGATTATGTGAAAGACCTGTATAATGATAACAGAGAGGAACAGTATGCTATTAGATTTAATAATGAAGGACCAGAAAGTTTAAAGATGGAGGTTCAAAATGTTCTTAAGCATATGAAAGCTGGCAAGGCCCCCGGTGCAGATAACATCACAACAGAAATGATTAAAGCTTTAGAAGAATTTGGACTAGAGCAAGTCACTAGACTGCTGAACACATTATATGATAGCTTCTGAATTATGTAATTCTGTATTTATTGCAATCCCAAAGAAATCAGGAACCTTAGAATGTGATCAACATAGAACAATTAGTATAATGAGTCACATCACAAAGATTTTGTTACGAATTATCATGCAAAGAGTGAGGAAGAAAATACAACCTGAAATAGAGGAAGAACAATGTGGGTTTGTAGAAGGAAAGGGTACAGTAAATGCTGTGTATATGCTGCGAACAGTTATTGAACGTTCTTTAGAAGTAAACAAGGATATACATCTTTGCTTTATTGACTACACAAAGGCTTTTGATAGAGTTAGACATGTCAACATTGTGGATATGCTTGCAGATCTACAAACTGATGGGAAAGACATTAGACTTATAAAAAACATATATTGGAAACAACAAGCTGCCATAAGGATTCATAATGAAGTAGGACAATATCAACCTATTAAGAGAGGTGTTAGGCAGGGATGTGTAATGTCTCCAGATCTTTTTTCCCTATACAGTGAAAATATTTTCAGAAATGTAGAAGACCTAAATGGAATCAGCATTGGAGGACGAAACATAAATAACATTAGATATGCAGATGATACAGTATTGATTGCAGACAATGCACAGGATCTGCAACAATTAGTAGACGCTGTGGTTGTACACAGTGAGCAGCTGGGGTTGGAATTAAATTGTAGGAAGACACAGGTTATGGTCGTCACTAGGAAGCACGAAGCACCACAATGTAATATACAAGTAAATGGGAATATTCTTCAACAAGTGAATCGGTTGAATTATCTCGGAACAGTCATAACATCTGATGGCAGATGCCTTGAACAAGAATCCTAGAACAAGAATCGCCATTGCGAAAGTAGCCTTTAGCAAGATGAAAAACATTCTGACCAATAAAATGATGTCAATTGAAACGAGAAAAAGAGTGTTGAGGGGATACATAGAGCCTGTTCTTTTGTATGGATGTGAAACTTGGACAATGTGCAGTCAAGCTGAAAAACATCTGATGGCTGCAGAAATGTGGTTTCTGAGGAAAATGCAAAGAATACCATGGACAGATAGAAAAACCAATGACCAAGTACTACAAGAGACAAATGAAAATCGTAGATTGATTAGAGAAATTAGACGTAGACAGTCAAAATTTCTTGAAATTGAGAAGAAATGGACTGGAGAACTTAGTGACAGCTGGCAAGATCGAAGGGAACAGACCAAGAGGAAGACCGAGAGGAAAATACCTGGATGGCTTGGCCACATGGCATGGACGAGACAGGAACACTGAGCTGATCCACGACTCTGGTGATCGAGTGAAATGGCGAATCATGACCGCCCACGCTTTCCGGCATGGCACATGATGGATTGATTGATAGAGAGAGATGTAGTCAGGTCTTAGTCAGATATGACTGAGCTACCGTAACGTACCTAGCTAATGTAACGTAACGTACCGAGCTAACCCATATTGTCAGGGGGCTGCGTTGTCTTGGGGTATGGTGTCCGCCTCAATTGCTGGAGGTCCCGGGTTCAAGCCCCGGTGAGTGCCGGGGTTTATTTCACATCGATTTCTAATAATAAAATTTCCCCTGGTCCCTGAGTAGTGAGACCGGACGCCCGTGTGTATTGTTGCGCACGCAAAAAATCCCTTGGCAGTTGGAAATCGAAAAAGAGTAGCTTAACATCCATACCGACTATATGCCACCATAATTCATTTACTGGTATAATTGTTCAGTATAATTGTTCAGTATAATTGTTCATTATAATTGTTCACTATATATGTGTGTGCGTGTGGGAGCGAGAGAGAGAGAGAGAGAGAGAGAGAGAGAGAGAGAGAGAGAGAGAGAGAGAGAGAGAGAGAGAGAGAGAGAGGGAGAGAGTGAATGCGTGTGTGCATGCGTGTGTGTGGAGAGAGTGATTGAGCGAGAAATGGTGGGGGAATGTGTCAGTGCATGCATTCGTACGTGTATGTGTGAGAGTGAGTGAGGGAGTGTGTGCGTGCGTGCATGCGTTCATGTGTACGTGTATTTGTGAGAGAGTGTGATTGAGAGAGTGAGTGTGTGTGTGTAGGATTGTGTGTTAGAGAGTGAGACAGTGGGAGAGTTGATGTGTTAGTGTGTGTGTGTGTGTGTGTGAGCGCGCGCATGCGTGTGAGTGTGTGTATATGAAAGAATACAGAGAGAGAGAGAGAGAGAGAGAGAGAGAGAGAGAGAGAGAGAGAGCTGAGCAGATGCATGTCATGTAACACGCATGCTATGTAACAGGCGAATCCATATGTTTGTGTATTCTCATCTGTCATATTATAAGTTAAATACCATTTGATTTTATCATGTATAATCTAACCTTATGTTCATTACTGTAGTTTGAGTGAGAGAGTGAGTGAGTGTGAATGAGAGACAGAATGAGTGAGCGTGAGAGTGAATGAGTGAGCGTGAGAGTGAATTAGTGAGAGTGAATGAGTGAGCGTGAGAGTAAATGAGTGAGCGTGAGAGTGAATGAGTGAGCGTGAGAGTGAATGAGTGAGCGGGAGAGTGAATGAGTGAGAGTGAATGAGTGAGCGGGAGAGTGAATGAGTGAGAGTGAATGAGTGAGCGTGAGGGTGAATGAGTGAGCGGGAGAGTGAATGAGTGAGCGTGAGAGCGAATGAGTGAGCGGGAGAGTGAATGAGTGAGAGTGTCTGTGTGTGTGAGTGAATGAGTGAGAGTGAATGAGTGAGCGTGAGAGTGAATGAGTGAGCGTGAGAGTGAATGAGTGAGCGGGAGAGTGAATGAGTGAGCGGGAGAGTGAATGAGTGAGCGGGAGAGTGAATGAGTGAGAGTGAGCGGGAGAGTAAATGATTGAGCGGGAGAGTGAATGAGTGAGCGTGAGAGTGAATGAGTGAGCGTGAGAGTGAATGAGTGAGCGTGAGAGTGAATGAGTGAGTGTGAGAGTGAATGAGTGAGCGTGAGAGTGAATGAGTGAGAGTGAATGAGTGAGCGTGAGAAGGAATGAGTGAGCGTGAGAGTGAATGAGTGAGCGTGAGAGTGAATCAGTGAGCGTGAGAGTGAATTAGTGAGCGTGAGAGTAAATGAGTGAGTGTGAGAGTGAATGAGTGAGCGGCAGAGTGAATGATTGAGCGGGACAGTGAATAAGTTAGCGTGAGAGTGAATGAGTTAGCGTGAGAGTGAATGAGCGAGAGTGAATGATTGAACGGGAGAGTGAATGAGTGAGCGGGAGAGTGAATGAGTGAGCGGGAGAGTGAATGAGTGAGCGGGAGAGTGAATGAGTGAGCGGGAGAGACAGAATGAGTGAGCGTGAGAGTGAATGAGTGAGCGGGAGAGTGAATGAGTGAGCGGGAGAGTAAATGTGTGAGCGGGAGAATGAATGAGTGAGCGGGTGAGTGAATGAGTGAGCGTGAGAGTGAATGAGTGAGCGTGAGAGTGAATGAGTGAGAGTGAATGAGTGAGCGGGAGAGTGAATGAGTGAGCGGGAGAGTGAATGAGTGAGCGTGAGAGTGAATGAGTGAGCGGGAGAGTGAATTAGTGAGAGTGAGAGTGAATGAGAGAGAAAGAGAGAGAGTGTGTGTGTGTGTGAGCGTACGCATGCGTGTGAGTGTGTGTATATGAAAGAATACAGAGAGAGAGTGAGAGAGAGAGAGAGAGAGAGAGAGAGAGAGAGAGAGAGAGAGAGAGAGCTGAGCAGATGCATGTCATGTAACACGCATGTTATGTAACACGCGAATCCATATGTTTGTGTATTCTCATCTGTCATATTATAAGTTAAATACCATTTGATTTTATCATGTATAATCTAAACTTATGTTCATTACTGTAGTTTGAGTGAGAGAGTGAGTGAGTGTGAATGAGAGACAGAATGAGTGAGCGTGAGAGTGAATGAGTGAGCGTGAGAGTGAATGAGTGAGCGTGAGAGTGAATGAGTGAGCGTGAGAGTGAATGAGTGAGCGGGAGAGTGAATGATTGAGCGTGAGAGTGAATGAGTGAGCGGGAGAGTGAATGAGTGAGAGTGAATGAATGAGCGGGAGAGTGAATGAGTGAGCGTGAGAGTGAATGAGTGAGCGTGAGGGTGAATGAGTGAGCGGGAGAGTGAATGAGTGAGCGTGAGAGCGAATGAGTGAGCTGGAGAGTGAATGAGTGAGAGTGTCTGTGTGTGGGAGTGAATGAGTGTGAGTGAATGAGTGAGAGTGAATGAGTGAATGAGTGAGCGTGAGAGTGAATGAGTGAGCGGGAGAGTGAATGAGTGAGCGGGAGAGTGAATGAGTGAGCGGAAGAGTGAATGGGCGAGCGGGAGAGTGAATTAGTGAGAGTGAATGAGTGAGTGGGAGAGTGAATGATTGAGCGTGAGAGTGATTGAGTGAGCGTGAGAGTGAATGAGTGAGAGTGAATGAGTGAGCGTGAGAAGGAATGAGTGAGCGTGAGAGTGAATGAGTGAGCGTGAGAGTGAATCGTGAGCGTGAGAGTGAATGAGTGAGCGTGAGAGTGATTGAGTGAGCGTGAGAGTGAATGAGTGAGAGTGAATGAGTGAGCGTGAGAAGGAATGAGTGAGCGTGAGAGTGAATGAGTGAGCTTGAGAGTGAATCAGTGAGCGGGAGAGTCAATGATTGAGCGTGAGATTGAATGAGTGAGCGTGAGAGTGAATGAGTGAGCGGCAGAGTGAATGAGTGAGCGGGACAGTGAATGAGTGAGCGTGAGAGTGAATGAGTGAGAGTGAATGAGTGAGAGTGAATGAGTGAGCGGGAGAGTGAATGATTGAACGGGAGAGTGAATGAGTGAGCGGGAGAGTGAATGAGTGAGCGGGAGAGTGAATGAGTGAGCGGGAGAGACAGAATGAGTGAGCGTGAGAGTGAATGAGTGAGCGGGAGAGTGAATGAGTGAGCGGGAGAGTGAATGAGTGAGCGGGAGAGTGAATGAGTGAACGAGAGAGTGAATGAGTGAGCGGGAGAGTGAATGAGTGAGAGTGTGTGTGTGTGAGTGAATGAGTGAGAGTGAGAGTGAATGAAAGAGAGAGAGAGAGTGTGTGTGTGGTGTGTGTGTGTGTGTGTGTGTGTGTGTGTGGGACGCGCTGGCATCACTACTTTTACGTCACATACTTTTTATGTACACATTTTTCTCCATGTTTAGCCTTGTTTATGTTTACAACATTCATTTCACAATGTTTATTTTTCTTCCTATGTAAATGTATAATGCTCTTGATGAACGAAAGACGAGTGATTGGAAGGGCCGAATGTAAGACGGGCCTGCGCGCCCAATTTGTGACCCTAATAAAGTTGATTTGATTTGATTTTTGATTTGGCCGGGCAAAATTTCCAGTTAAAAATCTACCCAAAGTATTTCAGGATCCTCGCCGGTGCTACGGTGTTCGTGCACTGAGCTGAGTTTCTCCAGACTCTGGTTTGAGTTAGGACGAGAAGGCGGAGCACTTATGAGTTACACCCGTTTGCCGTGATGTTGATCTATCGACTAAACTAAACTAAACTGAACTATTGGAAAGATCAGGCTGTGTGACGGTTTGTTCCATGCTCAGTCTTCGTAGACTTTGATGGATAGGACACGTTAGGAGGAGAGATGATGATAGAATACCAAAGGACATCTATTTTTTTTTTTTTTTGGTGAAATACAGATGGGTAAGAGATCTCAGGGTCGGCCTCTACTACGATACAAAGATGTGTGTAAGCGGGACATGATTGATACAGGCATTGATAATGCACATTGGGAGCAAGTCGCCGCCGAATGTATTGCATGGATGGCAAATATAAAAAAAAAAAAAAAACTGAATAAAAAGACAGGAGAAAATGTTTGTAAATAAGTCACACACCAAGCGTGCGAGACGTAAAATGGTGCAAGATGGCGGAAATGACCATGTGTTAATGTGTTCACATGCATCCACTGTGGACGAACATTTGCAGCGCGAATTGGCTTTATCAGTCACATTCGCTACCGCCATGGGTTGTAGCTATCATGCCTCTTTGAAGCACAATGTAACAAACTATCATCTGTCAAGACGGCAAGGTGCCAATGATGGTCATTAGGGGTGAAGTATAAATTTGATTACAGTGGTAGATCCACGGTGGATGGGACTTGGATGCATTGATTTGTCTTCTGTGTGTGTGTTGGCGCGATTGTACCTGAATGTTACATAGTCGTGTATTGCGTTGTGGGTATCTTTTTCCCGCATATATCGATATTGTCTGTTGTCGCCGTGGTTTTATTTGAAAACATGTGTTATTGTTAAAAGCGGTTTAGGTAGAAACGAAAGCATAATATGCCATTTCTCTTTTGGAGGTGTATTGTGGGGGGGGGGGGGGGGGAGGAACTGATCGCTGGTTTTAACAGATGGTGGTTATTACTGGGTGTAGTGAGTAATCACGATCACCTTACGTTGCAGAAACATCATCATACACATATTAGGGATATGAATTAGTATTACAGGGGTCCGCGGATATGTCCAGGGGTGTTGAGCTATAAATGTTAATGTATTGAACATTAAATATTTAAATGAGCGGAGATGCTGTGATGACATTATGCTGGTTTATAAAAGTGACCGCTCGGATGTAAGATGGCCTGGGATATAACATATGTATATATAAATAAATAAAAATGGCGTGACCACAATGACGTAAGAGGGGGGCTTATAGTGACTGGTGTTCTATCTTCAAAGGAAAACCGTAAAAATTAAAATATTGCGGGTTATTATTAGTTGTAGTGGGTAATCAATAGCATCATATGTTGTAGAATTATCATCATCATACACATGTTTAGGAGTACGGATTAGGATTACAGGGGTGCGCGGAAGTTCCAGAGGTGTGGGGAGTGAGAGGTGATTACGGTACAAACGGATTCCTCGTAGTGTTCATATCTGTAAGATAGATAGACAGAGAGAGACAAAGACAGAGAGAGAGAGAGAGAGAGAGAGAGAGAGAGAGAGAGAGACAGAGAGAGACAGAGAGAGACAGAGAAACAGAGAGAGAGAGAGAGAGAGAGAGAGAGAGAGAGAGAGAGAGAGAGAGAGAGAGAGAGAGAGAGTAGTGGTATGTTCAGTGTATGAACATCATCATCCTTTTTCTTTCTTAAGAATTGAATGAAGTAAGTTTTACCGAGGCCATTCGTAGACGTCTACCAGTATGGACTTCAATAGAGGTCAAAGCTGTGTAGCGTATAAATTCGATTCGCAACGACTGCACTAGTGAGGCGGCTTTAGTTCCTCAGGCTCAAGCCCCCTTCCCCCCCCCCCCCCACGCCCTGCACTGCAAGGTACTATAGGCATTAGAGTGGGTGTCGATGTATTGATTTGTCTATCTGGGTGTCTTGGTGTGATTTTATCTGCGTGGTACTAAGTCCTGTATTGCCCTGTGTATCTATCGCTCCGTATATTATCGATATTGTCTATTCTATGTCGGCGCTGTTTTATTTGAAAACATGCTGTGTCAGCAGCTATGCAGATAGAAACAATAATTTAGTACTGCATTTCTCTTTTGGTGGTTTATTTTGAAAAGAAGTAACCGCTGTTTTTTGTTTTTTTAAAGCGCGGGATTACGGGTTACATATCTTCAAATGAAAAACGTCAAAAACATTAAGATTGATATAAAAATAAAGAAACCTTTGGAGGGAAAAGGGCTGGGGTTGATTGCGTTGTATTATAAACGACATAAAACTAACTGGTAACTCTCTGTACAGTGTTAGAATAAGTTACGCTGACAATAGAATGAGCAGTAGGTGGGGTATCGATGTACTGACCATATCTTCTTTGGTCGGGAAAACAAGCGGTTTGTGGTTAGTGACACAAATCGATTGTACCACACTCACAAGCATGATAGGGTCCGCACCAAAATAACAGCATTCCTGCGACAAATGAGATATTGTGTACAAGTAAATAGAATATGTGCGTGCGTGCGTGCGTGCGTGCGTGCGTGCGTGCGTGCGTGCGCGTGTGTGTGTGTGTGTGTGTGTGTGTGTGTGTGTGTGTGTGTGTGCACTTATTGGTTTTCAGTTTTTGCTGTTAACTGTTTCAGTTGGGTCAAATGGTTCTCCTCTGGTTCTCATTGGGCTTATCTTTTTGTAGAAGTTTCTAGTTGCCTCCTTGTTTTTTTTTTTTTTTTTTTTTTTTTTTTTTTTTTTAGGGTGTCTCCATACTCCTCCCATTCTTTTTGATTTTCTCTCTTTGCTATCCTATTCACATGTCTTCTCGCTATTCTATATTCTATGTAATTACGTTCCTGTTTGGTCTTCAACCACTTTTTATATGTTTTGTTTTTGTCTTTTATAGCTTTCTTTACCCCTGCGTTCCACCAACATGTTATTTTCTTTATCCGTGTTTTGCGTTATTTTGTGGTTCCGCATGTTATCTTTGCAGTATTTAAAATGCTTGATTTGAACATCTCCAATTCTTCTTCCACTGTTTTTCTTTCTTTAGCAATTTAACAAAGATTTGAGTTATTACTTTCTCAAAATTTTTCCTTACTATCTCGTCTTTTAGATTTTTTAAAGTTTACTGATACGCATGGCATGTATTTCCCTGGTCTGTGCATTCTCTTTCTGTTGGTTCTCATTGTGGCAACAACTGTTTTGTGGTCTGTGTTGATACTTAAGTTGGCACTGCCCTTACATCTAATATATTTCTCTTTCTGTTATTTCTTGTTAATATAAAATCTCTTTGGCTTTTGTTATCTAAGTCGTTCCATTTAAGCCAGGTGTATATTTGTGAATCTTTGTGTTTATAAAATGAGTTTGTTATATAGAGGTCGTGTTGGCTGCATAGCTCTATGAGTCTTCTTCTTTGATCATTTACTTCATTATATTGGTCGTCAAATGCTCCAAGATGTTTTTCTATGCCCACTCAGTTGTCCTGGTCTTGCAGTGAAGGCCCCCCCCCCCCCCACAACTATGATGTTGTCCTGCTTCTATATTTTATTTTGCGCGTCATGGATATCTTCGTATAATTTCTCACATTCTTGCTAATTTTTCTTGTATTACGTGTTGCGTATATTTGTATATATTTTGTAACTGTTAGTTCTTTTATTCCCACTCTTGTGATTCTTTCTGATAAATATGTTATTTCTAGTATCCCTCTTGCTAGCCGTGGTTCAATGACTATTCCCACACCGTGTCTTGCCCTTTCTTGCTGTTCCACTCCAGAGTAGACAAACGTGTAACTGTGGTGGATCTCCTTGCATCCTTTTCCCTTTATTCTGGTGTCCGGTATTCCTATCATTCTAACTTTCTTCTATTCCATTGTGTCTATAAGTTCTTCATTTTTTACTATTAAAACCACATACGTTCATTGTGTCTGTAAATTTAATCGCTGATCTATCAGGTAGTCCATTAACATTGCCGGGTCTAAATCCATTTGGGTCAGTCCGTTTAAATTTCTTAGTCTTTCTACAAGCAGTATGAAGATCCCCTGCCGGCTTACAAGACTAGTCGCAGGTTTAGGTCACAAATCTGACCATAGGGAGTCCGTCCCCCTTAGCGAGCCATATCCCCGTTAGCCAATAACCTCGCAGTCATGGTGTTAGGTATACACCATGTGGAGGTGGGGTTGACTTGAGTAGACTGCGGGTCATCGGCAGGCTACTAATTTTCACTTTTCACCCCTCCTGGGAGAGGCTAGCCGATCCTAACCCTGCTGGCTGCAGGGCCAGGGGCAGTCCACACCTTGCAGACCCTTCACGTAGTAGTAGTAGTAGTAGTAGTAGTAGTATAGTAGTAGTAGTAGTAATAGTAGTAGTAGTAGTAGTAGTAGTAGTAGCTAACGAAGAAGTTTTATAGCAGCAGGGGAGGCAACAATAGCAGTAGTATAGTAGTAGTAGTATTATAGTAATAATGTATAGTAATAGTAGTAGTAATAGTAATAATAGTAGTATTAGTCGTAGTAATAGTAGTATTTGTTGTTGTACTATTAGTAGGGTGGTGCTAGTAGTAGTGGTGGTGATCATAGTAGAAGTAGTAGTAGTAGTTGTAGAGGCAGCAATAAGAGTAGTAGTTGTAGTCTTAATAACACTGTTAGTGGGGGTGGTGATAGTAATAGCAGTAGTAGAAGTAGTAGTCATCGTAGTAGCGGCAGCAGTAGTATTAATAGTAGTAGTTATGATATTAGTAGTTGTCACCAACTGGCTTGAGGTAGCTCCCGGTTGGGCAACCACTCAGCCAAAATCATTTTCTTCTACTGGTGGTTAGTTCTGGATACAGTTTGAGATCCCCTAACTCTGTCAGAAGGGACTAATTACCACTGACTAATCCCAGAGAGAAAACGTGGAACAAATGTCTGTTATGCTGATTTAAGACACTGTCCCTGATACTCAAGAAAACAGCCAAGAAGTGGCTCGTTGAAGATAGAATATATCTATATAGTTTTGGCTGTACTTGGTATCACCAGAAGTGAGAAAGGAGGAGTTAAGACATGCAACGTAATCTGGTTACTTATGACTGCATAGGCAAGATACCTCCCGGACATAGATTCCCACTTCTGGACAATATGTGCGAACCCCCACTAAATGATACAATAATGTGTGTACTTGATTACGCTACACAAACATTTATAAACATTTAGAATTATACAGACAACTGAGTTTAAAATACAACAACTGTGTTTATTATTGCTATTGATGATCATATGATGATGATGATGATGATGATGATTATGGTATACGTAACTTAAGAGGTCACATAGGTCATGCTTCCCCCAGTGAGACGCAGTTCACTGTCAGATTGAAGGAGTCCAAATTGGTCCCTTCACAAGGCTAAGTCACTTCCGGATATGGATTGTTGACTGTCCATTGCTCCTAAGAGATCTGGAATGAAACGAACGGAGATGGGTAGTATCTACGTCTACACATCTCAAACACATATGTCTATACATTCATATAAACATACATTCAAGTCATAATATATGATGGTATGATGATAGATGATGGCATGTTACATAAACATATATCAGTTCTAAATAAATAAATATATATGTATATATTCATAAAACCATTTAGAACATCTATAGCTCAAAACATACAACATCACATACATTTATGTAATGGGGTGTTTCCCATATAAGTTCACCTCACTTACTCTTTCCCTTTCTGATTCATTCATACTGTCTTGTCGGAAGGGCTGGTCGCACAGTCCTGTCGAACATTAAATGCCTTCCCTGAATCTGTCTGGGATATTGAATGTCCTAAGTCATGTCTGTCCTCATGCAGACATCATGCAGACAAGGTGAACTGGTGCCATTCCTCAAACCAAGTGGTTTCACCACAATCTTGGTAGGCACTCAAAGTGTTGGTCCAAATAATCAATGTTAATTGGACGCTATCAAGAGACTGGTAGCTATCAGGAATTTCTCCTAAGTAGTCAGTCTCCCCAATGTTTAACATCATACAGGATGAATCTAAATGTATCTCCTGTACATGCATAAGCCACACGCTCATGTAGCTTGGATAATGGATTTCTCCAAATTATCACATACAACAAGTCAGACAACCAAGTGGTGAATGAAAGAAGAAAATAGTTCTCAGTGAAATCGTAAAGCTAGAACTGGAACATTAAGTACAAAGAAAATCCACCAGTGTAAAGTTTTGGAGAATATGTAAAAACAGGAAACTACACAAGCCTTCAGACTAGCAGACAAACTAATCAGAATAATGGTTTACCTGGTTTATAGCTAGGAAATTCCATCATAATACTTCGTACAGAAGTCCAACAGAACGAAATGTTAATATTTCTCCAGTAGGTATCCTAAGAATGCTATTGTGAATTTGCGTCTGAAGTCTTGCTGGCCATGCA
This sequence comes from Cepaea nemoralis, assembly GCA_014155875.1. Lineage (NCBI taxonomy): Eukaryota > Metazoa > Mollusca > Gastropoda > Stylommatophora > Helicidae > Cepaea > Cepaea nemoralis. Next base: position 64,023 of record JACEFZ010002205.1, read on the forward strand.
TGTAGTTTTATTCTATTCAATTCCTGGCTAGTTTCCAGGTTGGTTAATTAATATGTCCCATTTTCATTAACTCCGCCTATTTTTCCATGTAAGATGACGGGATGGATTAAGTCCTAAACTCTTCTCCCCCCTCCTCCTTTCCTGTGAAGGGTAGTTTCATCTGTCAATCAAATGGACCGAGGCCCCGCCACGCCTGAAACAATGAAACATGCTTTGGCGGCAAGGCAGTTGCGTCATTACATTCCAATAGGCTATTAACACCCGCCTTCCTGGGTTGCTGGCAATAGTGTGTCAGCCATGTGTTCCTACTTTGCCGCTGTATTGCCGTGAGGTGTCAAGTATCTGGTCCTAATTGCTCCTTTGTGGTGGCAACTCAGACGTTGTCCCGTCTCCCCAATGTCTGGACTTATAGATAGGTGTTAGGCCTGCATTATATTGCCGTCTTTGGATCACACGGGGTTTTCCCCTGAGTAGCACTGCCATGTATTATTTCAGACGGGTCTGGCTGACCCTCTTATCTCCCATTCTGCCGTGGCTTGTAAACTAACACGTCAATCTCAACTGACTGGCTCCGCGATGTCTGGTTGATCAGAACATCAAAGGGAAAATCTCTTAGATGTAGAGACCAGACGTTGCTTTGATCTACCAATGTAGTAAAAATGATAGTGCGGGCTCTAAGTGACTCTGTATTTTTCTCTTACGTTTTTATCCTCTTCTGGGGAACGTTTATTCTTTTAGAGAATTTTTAGAAAAATATTGTGGGCTCTGTAATTCCTTGAAAACTTGGGTAATTATGATGCTGCTGGGGCTGTCCCGTCACAGTAGTGATTGTATTAACAGTATTAGTAGCAATAGTAGTAGTATTAATTGTAGTAGTAGTATTAGTAGTAGTAGTAGTAGTAGTAGTAGTAGTAGTAGTAGTAGTAGTAGTAGTAGTAGTAGTAGTAGTAGTAGTAGTAGTAGTAGTAGTAGTAGTAATAGTAGTAGTAATAGTAGAAAGAAGTGTTGGAGACGGAATAGTAGTAGTCGTAGTCGTAATAGTAATAATGTTGATTGGAGTAGTTGTTGTAATCATGTAACAAATATTCAGCTCCGTGTAAAACGTTATACATGCGGTCTATAAATTCGGTACTATTACAAAATTATATGTGTTATGTACTGGTTTGAGTTGTAGCAACTTGTGTGCTGTATACTATCAAGCCAATTTGTGTTGTACGGTATGTAATGTGTTGTTGACATAGACTACATAGACATAGACTCACATATGACTACATATTTGTAGTTGTACAAGATGATGACATCAGCTGAAATACCCGCTCTAGCATTGGCCTCATCTTATCGACAGCTGAGGGGGTGAGAGGTGGAGTATCAACTACCAGGCAAAATGGCGTCGGGTATAGCGTAACATTCAAGAATAATAAGATCATCGGTTGTCAGATACCGTTTCATCACTGCCGACAAATAGGCCCTCAATAAGTCCTCATATTACTCACTCAAACACTCATATATGATATTAAGACACCGATACAAATAATGATGCCCGTCTCCATGGCCAAAGTCTTGCGAACGCGGTTCATGAGCCGCTACCAGGCGTTCAAAACTCAGCTGCGACCGATTTTTGCAGCAGACTGTGTCGCGTTGTGTTATAACGTGTTGGTATGGGAGCCGATCGTTCAGAAAGCAATAGCAAACTACTGAACGTATAACTTGCCTAGTACACCAATAGCAACTGAAAAATGCTGGTGTTGACTGCAATGTCCTGTAAGGGATATGCAACATTAAAACACAATGAAAAACTGACACAACGACAAACTGATACGACTAACTGACACAACGACAAACTGATACGACTAACTGACACAACGACAAACTGATACGACTAACTGACACAACGACAAACTGATACGACTAACTGACACAACGACAAACTGATACGACTAACTGACACAACGACAAACTGATACGACTAACTGATACAACGACAAACTGATACGACTAACTGACACAACGACAAACTGATACAACTAACTGACACAACGACAAACTGATACGACTAACTGACACAACGACAAACTGATATGACTAACTGACACAACGACAAACTGATACGACTAACTGACACAACGACAAACTGATACGACTAACTGACACAACGACAAACTGATACGACTAACTGACACAACGACAAACTGATACGACTAACTGACACAACGACAAACTGATACGACTAACTGACACAACGACAAACTGATACGACTAACTGACACAACGACAAACTGATACGACTAACTGACACAACGACAAACTGATACGACTAACTGACACAACGACAAACTGATACGACTAACTGACACAACGACAAACTGATACGACTAACTGACACAACGACAAACTGATACGACTAACTGACACAATGACAAACTGATACGACTAACTGACACAACGACAAACTGATACGACTAACTGACACAACGACAAACTGATACAACTAACTGACACAACGACAAACTGATACGACTAACTGACACAACGACAAACTGATACGACTAACTGACACAACTAAAGAAACTAAATTAGTCAAATCTTACAGACAAATAGAAATCGCCAACTACTGAAAAAAATAACACGTCAATTCGTAGTGCTAAAATATCACTCTGTACTCACCCAGTCACTCTATAAGCACTAGGTAGTGAGGGGGGAAGTATCACCTATACTCCCTTATATCTATATATCTATGACCAAAAGTTCATAAAGTCCCTGGAAATATTGTTAAACATACATATAAATACATATACACACAAATGGATGATAACACTAAGTGATGACTATCCAACGCTAGACTTCACAAGCTGAGTACACGGAGACGATGATGACACAGACATAAACCACAGTAACAACCACAAGCTTGTGTAGAGACACCCACAGTGCGCGTAAAATATAAACATAAATTGACCAAGACCACTAGACAGCAGAAATGACGAAAGATCACAATAATAACATATATCCGACCACAGCAAATATTATATGTAAATATAACGAAAAGAAAGAGAGAAAGAACAGGAATATATACTGAAAATATACACAGATCTTACGTTAGACCCAAAAGGCACGGTGTATAGTCTAGGACCACCCTGCTTCACTGCAGAATCAAACAAACCGACCTTACGATTTTCTTCCCAGAAAACACATGGTGCACAGTAAGAAAATAAATTTTCGCCCCGCCTCCCGGCCTTCGAGAATCAACACAAAAATGCCCTACTCTTGACAAACACTGGACCACATACAAGTAACAGCTTAACAACCGAAAACAATATTTATAAGACAATGAGCAGCAAACAGACTGTCCAACTCGTTGGCCGATAAATATGTGCCCACTAATCCGTCGCCAAAAGTTCTTATTTATTCAGTCACCAAAGTTTTTGTTCGTTTTAATAGTTATTCGCCCTCGGCTGGAAATGTCTACGACGCTGGATTTCAAAGCGCCTTGTTGTTTGTTGAGTGGTTCCTGAATTCACGTGGTGATCAAAAGTTCAACTGTCGGAAACGTTGACGGTAATAATAATTATCCAAAGTGTTCTTCGATATGTTGTTACTCTCGTTGCGGAGATGGCGCTTTGCTGTATCATATATGTTATAGATTCACCAAAAGAAAAGATCAAAATAATGGCAATAAATGTTCAACGCTTTCACTCTGTACAGTCAGTTCTTTTTGGCAACTGTATGCAACTATGTTCGCGGAGCCGACACGTCCATCATTCGTTGTCAAAATGTTTGCTGATTATAAAGTAATGAACACAAAGGGCTTTTAACAAAGACGAATAATCAAGTCTGGTTTCACACAAAACGCCTTGTTTTGTTCAGTCTCGATGAGTCATCTTGACCACAATAAGCCGTGGAAATTCACCTGAGTACCTTTCCTCCGTACACACAGTTTCCACACAACCTGACAGCCCCACCCGGCTGCGGTAGGGGTACCGTTACTATCCCCTTCAGTCAACTGTCCGTCAAATCAGCGACTGCCAATTTTTCTCTGTTTTCCAAACATGTACTTCCCCAGTGCCTGGACGCTGGTGTACCCACCCGTCCTATTTACTGCGTCGAAAAATCTTGACCAGTCAACTTGCAACAACACAGTGCGCTTGCCTCCAGCACACACACACACACCTGTCAATTATCTTTGGTTCCCAATCCTGTCATTATCACCGACAGCGACGTCCTACACACACACACGCTGCCCTCGCCACTCTGGATTCAACACTCGTCTTTAATTTCAGCACTGCTGCCTGGTATCAAATTTACCTGTCACCGTAATGGACTCTCCCGGTTAGTCTGTATGGCGTGTCTTTATCACCCCCTCTCGCTTCAGCGATATGGTTGGTTCCAATTCACCTGTAGTGGACTTGACGTGAACTGCTGTAGCCAGTTCCCGCACGGAGAAAAACTCAGTGTTTATACAGTGGACACACTCCGCTGTCCACCCTCTCTCCGCGAAGAGCCCACAAACATCTCAGAATGACAACACTGTCTATAATGTTCTTAATTGGACGTAGCCCTCAGATGTCACACGTTTTCTTGATGATAATATCACGAAGTTCTTACGATGATATGCTCATGATATTATTGTGTGATGGTCGTTGTCTAGGTAACGATACTCATGGTGTGTCAATGGAGATATCTGTCTTGCAATGTAACTCACCCCCGCAGTGCATATTCACCAGGCATTAAACAAGATTCCGTTGGCGCACATAATCCTTTATTACAGAAATAAGACGGACAAACGGAACATGTTTATACATCCAGAAACATAATGTAATCCATAGAATATAAATATCCTCCTCACAATTTAACCAGCACACATCAATGCCTTCTCACGGCTGGCTTCTAATCTCAATCCACAAGACAGGTAATCCAGCTACAATCCTCGGCTGGATCTCACACAATACAACCCACACATTGGGTTGGAGCCACTGCTCAACTATAGAACCCACTCTGGGGTTTGGCCTACACTCAATACCGAACCCACTCTGGGTTCAGGCCTGTCTTCCCAACTAGAAGAACAACACAACCCGGAGCTCTCTCTTAAACGACCTGGCACGCAGTCGGTCTCTTCTCTCACTGCCCTTCCAGTCTCTTGACTTCACACAACACAACTCTCTTTCGACCCATCCCCCTTGGGGCCTTCCCCTCATATCCGCCCCATTATTTCTGAGGGTTGATTGTTTTCCTCGTAGCCGGGTCCCTCACCTTACTGTCTCCCACTCTCATCTCCATTCTTCCTCATGCCCGGTCACTCACCTCAATGTCAGTGACCCAGGCTTATGTCAATAAACAGAAGTGACCCCCATGTCAATCAACTATATCCCATATTACATATAGAAGTGAACCCCCATATTGCACAACTTGTAGAATTGTCCTAACAACTTCCCCACTTGCTTGTACAACTTGTCGAAATGCCCTGACAACTTACCCACTGACCCTATCTATTTGCCCACTGGCTCCCACAACTTGTCGAATTGTCCTAGCAACTTACCACTGGACTTCACAAATTCACCACTGGATCTCACAATTTGTCCAATTGCCATAACAACGTCTCCTCTTACCCTAACAACTTGTTCACGGGCTCTCACATCTTCTTGAATTACACTATTAACTTGCCCACTTACCATAATAAATGTCCCACTGGCTCCCACAACTTGTCGAATTGTTATAGAAACTTACCACTGGACTTCACAAATTCACTACTGGATCTCACAATTTGTCCACTTGCCCTAACAACGTCTACTCTTACCCTAACAACTTGTTCACGGGCTCTCACATCTTCTTGAATTACACTATTAACTTGCCCACTTACCATAATAAATGTCCCACTGGCTCCCACAACCTGTTTAATTTGCCTTATCAACTCACCCATTGGACCTAACAACTTGCCGAACTGCCCTAGCAACTTACCCACTGGATTTCACAAATTACCCTAGCCGCTCTCACAATTTCGCCATTTGCTATTACAACTTGTCAACTACCTTTCACAAATTATCCACTTACTCTTATAAAGGTGTCCACTAATGACTTCATGTCTTCCTCACCTCATACAGAAGTATCCCTCATGGTGCGCAGAAATATCCCTCACATCATACAGAAGTGACCACCATTTCTTACAACCGAACTCAAACACATAAGTACTTGGTGTGATGAAGCTGGAGCAATGGTCAACCCAACAAAGGCAACAGTGACATGGTTCTCATTGAATAATCATATTGTCACCACCAACTGTTAACCTGTGTTCTTAGACTGGAAAGAACGCAGGCAATAAATTACCTGGGGACACGTTTTGATCGAAGCCTTGCTTATAATGAGCACATAGACCAGGTTGTTGCACACAGTGAACTTCTAGCGTTAGAACTGAATATTAAGAAGACATAGATTATGGTCGTCATCGGGAAGAAGGAAATACATGACTGATTTCCCGCTTTGAACTCAAGCGCAGACTATATCCCTTCCTACAAGGTGTAGTGCACTGGACTGATGTGGGCCATATTTCCCTATTACCAGTGTCCCCCGCCTCCAGGCAAACCCACTCTGACTTTAGATGCATGCATGTTGATATCTTCCATGATCTTAGATGCATGCATGTTGATATCTTCCAGACTTTAGATCATGCATGTTGATATCTTCCAGACTTTAGATGCATGCATGTTGATATCTTCCAGCATTTTAATCAATTCATATTTTACTTTCAAATGCCTTGATATAATCTATAAAGCACAAATATGTCTTCACGTCTGTTTCTCTGGTGATTCTTATTTTAGTGTTCGTAATGCGTATATTGCATTGTTTGTACCCTTTCCTTGCACATATCCATACCGATCTTCATCAATTTCTATTGTAATTTTCTTTCTTGTTCTTCTCATGCTAATTCTGAGTAGAAGCTTAGTGATATGGTTTATGGGATTAACATCGTTGCACTCAATTGCTCATTATCGTTTTGTTACAACTATAAATACGAATTGTCCGCTGATTTGTCAAATACTCCATCTCTCGCCAGCATGCTACAACGGGAAATATGCATGCTTTTTGTGCTCTAACTGTTGTTATTCTATTTCTATAAAAGTAAATTGGAAAAAAGAACTTGTCTTGAGCAAGTGTAGCAGTATAGGTATATAGGGTGGGCAAAACTACAGCACGCTTGAGCATCAGGGGAGAATGGGAAGAAAGATGCTCAAGTCGTGACGTAGTTGGTTGTTAAGGGGCAGTCAACATCTGGGCCTGGAACTGAAAGGACGCCATGTTTGTAGAAGTTGTCATCAAGACGAAATAAAGCTTGTTTGTATAAAAACCAACAGATCTCGTTAGTCCTACTCTGTTATAGGACGAATTATTGGTGCCGTGACCAGGATTCGAGCCTGGTACAACGCGGAGTCTCAAAATGCTGTCTACTGAGTAAGATTTCGGAGTCTCAAAATGCTGTCTACTGAGTAAGATTTCCGAGTCTCAAAATGCTGTCTACTGTATAACATCGCGGAATCTCAAAACGATGTCTACTGTATAATACATCGAAGTAGCTCAAAAAAAAGTATGAAGATCCTTGGTCCGTTTGTGTCGATTGCCCAGAGACAGAATTTCGGCACGGTTCTAAACAAGTATTGAACATAAGAAAGCGCAGTTGGAAAAATGGCCAATAAGTTATCTGTGAGAATTACAGCAGCCAAAAGCCCGGCTAGGGGTGGTTGTCTGTGATTGTTTTTTCAAGAGTCCTCGTTGCTATCAAGAATCCTGTAGCTGTCAAGAATCAGGATGTCATCTGAAGTATGAAAGCCAGCTTGCTTGCCAGAATAAGTTGCCGTACAGTGGTAATCATCTCGCTGAGCTGAAGAAGAAGAAAGACCAGCACGTTTTTTTCCTGGATCGTTGATATAAGAGGCTCATGAAAAAGAAACCTTCAAGGCAAGTCGAATATAGTAAGAAATCATCTTATATCATTTTACTAACAGAGCAGTTGTCTACTTCTCGATAAGATAGATTGCCTGAAGCGAACTAAAAGCCGCAGAATCCAGACCTTGAGACTTTTTGAATAATAAGAAATGGAAAGCTCGTTAACAGCAGCGATACCGCTAAAGAACTCTCGAAAGTGGGGGAGGCAGATTGGGCTGCCGACCTACTGAAATTATCGCTTTCCTGAATTACACCGATTCTCAAGACGTCGCTTTGATGTGCAAGTCTGGTAGGGACCCAACCAGGGGTTGAAGTTACTGAGACGTTGAGAGGAAGAAACTCCCTAACTACCTGTAGTGCGTGATCGATTGGAGGAGCATTTCAACTGGCACAGCCTCACTCCTGGCGTTTGAATTCTACCTGATAACGAACATAGAAGAGTCCGTCTTTCGTGGATCGGGAGCAAATTAGGGTAATTGGTGAACTTTAAATATTATTTTACGTACAATTGACTAATTGAACAATTCTGTTGTGTATACTAAATACGATCATATTGTTAATTTAGCTGGTTACAAGTGTGAAATTGATTATATTGTTATATATAGAAATATTTCAGCATGACGGAACAAGGTCCATTGGAACAAGTTTTAACAGGGGTAGGAACAGCGGTAGCTAGACTTAATACGATTATAAAACAACAGGGAATGGCAACTGAAATTGTCAAGTTTAGTGGACAAGCCAGAGATTTTAAAAAGTGGGTAACTTCTATAGAGAAATATGCGTATTTGGTGTCGGCATCAGATGAAGAGAAAATGAGACTGGCTTATCAGGCGGCAACAGAACCGGTTTCGGATCATATCAGAAGAAAGTTAGAGGCTAGAGTAGGATGAGACATGGGAACAGTTCAAGGACGACCTAGCACATAAGTACGCGGAAATAACGGATCCACAACATGCGTTTTCGGTGTTGAGACAGTCTAAACAAAACACTGGAGAGACGGTACAATTGTTCAGCGATAGGTTGATTAACCTGGCTGAAGAAGCATTCTTAGGACAGAATGTACGAGGAGAGGAGGTGGAGAGGATGTTAGTCGGGATTTTTGTAGATGGCATAAAATCCGATGGATTGAAGTTTAAGCTAATGAGAGAAAACCCTGAAAGGTTATCACAAGCTGTAGATATTGCGGTACAAGAAGAAAATTTGAGACGTAGATTTAGATTGAGAACAGGACGAGAAATAGGAACTAGTCGAGAAGACAGGATTGAGGAGCCTATGGAGATAGGACAAACAAGGTTCGGATGGAATAGGAGAGGAGGTATACAGACGTTACAAGGTAGAAATAGAAATGCTTATGATGAAAGAAGACATATGAGATACCCTACAAGTGAGACAGTAGGCAACACAAATAACACAAATATTGTCTGTTGGTTTTGTGGTCAACGCGGACATGTTTCTCGTTTAACAGGCGTGTCCAGTCGAATACACAAAGTAGAAATGACAATAACAGGTTGAATAGGAATGTTGAAGATAGACACAGGAATTTTACAGGTACAAGAACGCAGGAAAACCGGCGCCCTACCTATTAAAAAGGACCTGTGGTAGGAGGGAAAATAATAAGGTCCCAAGGTTTAAAGAATATGTTAATAACAGGCATAGTAGGACGAGTAGAGAATACTTTCAACTAGATGAAATCAAACAGTTTACAGAAAATAAAACAGATCATAGCTCATGTATAATAGAAATAGGAAAATATAGAGTTCGTACATTAATTGATTCAGGAGCTCAGGTTAGTGTAATTAAAGAAAGTTTTTTGTATAAAATAATGAGAAATTGTAGAATATTTAAAAGTCATAATAATCTTCACTCTGTTACAGGACAGAATTTACAAGTAATTGGACAGACAATGATCAATTTTAAATTAGGAGGGATTAACGTAAGACATCTTTTTCAGGTAGTGAAAGATTTAAATAGAAACATGCTTATAGGAAGAGATTTTTTAATAAAAAACGGAGTAAGACTTTTCTTTGATTTACACAAATTAAAATTCAAGGACGTGTATGTAGATATGGAAGAAGACATGCATATATCGGCACTAGTTAGAATTAAAATGTCCACGACGTTAAAACCACAGTCGGTTAATTTGATACAAGCGAAGATAAAGAGAAACCCATATTATGTGGCAGGACACACAGTTAGAATCACTGAATTGCAAAAAGAAGTTATTGATGAGCCTGGTCTTGAAGTTCCGGATGGAATAATATCGTTAGACAAACATTTAACCTTTCCAGTGATGATTATTAACAACACAGGTAGAGAAATCAAATTATACAGAGGATGTGTAATAGCCAAACTAGAACATAACATTAGTGACATATTGGCAACGGATAGAGTAGAAATGTCGGGAACAAGTTATTCAGAAACTTCTAGTGAAAGAGTTAATAACAGACGCGGACGCGGAAGAAGAGGGAACGTACAAATGGATGAATTGATCCATCCATCCAGAAGAAAGACAGCCCAAATACATTCACTAGACAAAATGACAAGAGAACAAGAATTGTTGGCACAGTTAAAAACTCCGCCAGAAAATAAGGAAGTATTAGAACAACTTATAAAAGAAAATCAGGATGTGTTTGCAATTAGTGATTTAGAATTGGGTAGGACAAAAACAGTTACAACGGAGATAGATACGGGAGACCATCCACCAATTAGTTTAAAACCACATAGAACTCCATTAAGAAATAGAGAAGTTGTTGAAAAGGCAATAGAAGATATGTTGAAAGCAGGGATAATAACAAGGTCGAAATCAGAATGGTCATCTCCGGTAGTAATCGTGGACCAAACCTGATGGTTCGAGTCGATTCTGCTGCGACTACAGGGCGTTGAACAAAATCACTAAGAATGTAGCGTACCCACTGCCGGTAATTGATGATATTTTGGGGCTGCTTAATGGCTCCTACATTCTTCACGACGCTAGACGCAAGATCAGGATTCTGGTGTATCCCGATGTCGGAAGACGCTCAAAAGAAGAGTGCTTTTTGTACTCATATGGGTTCTTACGAATTCTTACGAATGCCATTCGGGGTTCGAACGGCCCCGTCTCACTACATGCTGTTAATAAATGAGGTATTAGAGGGTATGCAAAAGTTTGCATTAGCATACATAGACGACATTCTGATATTTACGACAGGGGATGTGGAGGATCATTTAAAACATATTAGATTAGTATTCGACAGATTGAGAGTACATGACGTTAAGTTGAAGCTTAGTAAATGCCAGTTTTTAAAGACAGAAACAAAATATTTGGGGTATATTATAAATAGAGACGGAATTAAACCAGACCAAGACAAGATAAAAGTTATTAAAGAATTACCTCCTCCAACTAACGTAAAAGAAGTGCGTGCGTTTATAGGAACCTGTGGGTATTATAGGCGGTTTATCCCAGGGTTTTCAAAGATAGCAGAACCAATTACTAATTTAACGGGTAAATACGCTAGATTTAAGTGGGATGATGAGTGTCAAAAAGCGTTCGAGTTTTTAAAAAACAGCTTAACAGTGGTACCACTATTGACGCATCCAGACTTGAATAAACAGTTAATACTATATACAGATGCTTCGGACAATGCTATAGGAGCATGTTTGGTTCAACCATATGAAGGAAAAGAATCTGGAATACCAGGGGTTAAAAATGAAAGGCCAATTTATTTCTTGTCTCATAAACTTAGCAGGTCTCAACGGAAATGGGCGACTATTGAGAAGGAGGCGTATGCTATTCATTATGCTCTACAAAAACTAAATTACTACTTACATAACGCAAATTTTGTTATTAGAACTGACCATATGCCTTTAAAATCTCTGTTAGAAGCTCCAGTACAGAACAGGAAAATACAGACGTGGGCATTGAATCTACAGGGATACAATACGAAAATTGAATACATTCCAGGTAGGATTAACACATGTGCTGATTTATTGTCTAGGATTCCGTACCCACAGTCATCAGGAGACACAGAAGATGAAGGTGAACCAGAGATCGACGACCGAAACTGGCAAGTAAATATATTAGATTCTGCCATAATAAATAGAGAAGAGTTCGAGAGTTTACCATCGGATCAAGAGTCTGAACCTAGAGCAGAAGACCCACATTTAGCACAGTTTAATATGAAAGAAGAACAAGAATTAGATCCAAAAGTCTTACAAATAAAACAGAAATTAAAAGAAACGGAGGAGAACAAATATAAGAAGAATTATATAGTTTTACAAGAGGACGAACAGTTATATTATATGTGTGAAAGGAACGAACAGCTAAGGAAATATATTCCAAAACATTTGGAAAATGAAGTTTTAAAAGCATATCATGATGAGAATGGTCATCTCGGTCGTGATAAATTGGTGAAAGCACTTATGAGTAAATATTATTGGCCGAACTTATTTAAATCTGCTTGCAAATATGTAGATACGTGTGAAAGATGCAGGTTAAGGAATATGAAAACAATTAAGTGTCCCTTACAAGATACAGATATTCCTCAGTTTCCTATGCAAAAAATTAGTTTAGATATATCGGGTCCTCACCCTAGAACATTGTCAGGAAATGTGTATTTAATTCATATAGTAGACGTCTACAGTCTTTGGCCAGAAGTTTATGCAATCCCAGATAAGAGCGCAGATACTGTCATTAATATTTTTTTACAAGAGTTCGTACCAAGATTTAGTTGCCCACAAAGTATTCTTACGGATAATGGTAGGGAATTTGTAAATAAAAAGTTCGAAAAGTTATTAAAAGATTTGAATATAAAACATATAAAGACCTCATACTATAGACCTTCTTCAAATGCTAGGAACGAACGTCAACATAGGACATTGTATGATATCATAGCAAAGATCGTCAATGAACATGAAAAAGATTGGGATTTATTCTTGGGACCAGCGCTTAGCGCTATACGCACAAATCAAAATGAGAGCACGGGATTTTCACCATTCTATTTAATACATGGGAGAGAACCAGTACTACCTATAGATAATCTGTTAAAGCCAAGACGGAAGTATATGGGGGAAGACTTTCAAGAGACCATCATACAGGAAATGCATAAGGCACACGTAAGACTAAAGAATAATATAATTAAAGCTAGAGAAAGACAGAAAAAGTACAAGAACGTGAATACAAAATTGCAGGAGTTTAAAGTAGGTGATAGAGTTTATTACAAGAAGCATAGAAGGAACTCTAAGTTCGATGCTCGTTGGGTTCCAGGTTATTACGTTTTAGAAAAGCTAGGAAATGTATCGTATAGTATCAAGAACCAGATCACGGGACATGTGGCAAGGGCACACGTGGAACACTTAAGAAGAGATGATGATGAGAGGGAAAATAATAATTATAATAATAATTATTATTCAGACACTAGATATTTAGATGAACAAGTCGTCAGAGGAGCTACAGTAACCCCAGGTTTTAGAAAAGATCCAGCACAAAAGCAGTTAATAACAACTCCAGTTTACGATGATACTCAAGAACAGACAATACCGAAAACGGTAGGAAGAAGAAAATGTGAATGAGAGTCATTATGATAGTATGGAAGAGGAAATAGGTGCTCCATTTAAGAATACTAGACAAGCAACGAAAAGAAGAATGGATAGACAAAGAGAAAGAGAGGTGAAAAGACAGAGGAGAATTAGAGATTATTCAACAAGCGGTGAAGATATGCCTCTACTAGAAAGGTCCTTAAGAAATAATGATAGACAAATTAGATGGGATATTGAACGGAAGAGATTAGCGGCTGCTAGCGAGAGACATACAGGTGAAGAAGAGGAAATGGATGAAAAGTCAGAATCAAATAGTAGTATGGAAGAAACTAATAAGTTATACGAAGAAGAAGATATTGATGTGGAGAATAGCACTTATTCAAAGGAACTTGGAGTTATTGAAGAAGTGGAAAAGTAAGAAGTAAATGATTAGAATATACTGCAGATGGCAAGATATATAAGTTTCATGGTGTAAAAAGGAAAGAGATACTTGAGGAAGTATATGAAACGGTGGAAATGGAAAAGGCTTCTATGGATACTTTTCATAAATGGTCTTGAGGAGTAGTTAAGCATCGAGATAACTAATATAGAGGTAGGTTCGAGTGAGGTATATATATTTTTTCTCTCTGTGATGGAATTGCTGGTTGAGTTTATGTTTCTACTTCTTGAGTTTTCGTGGATTGGACAAATTAAATATTGGTACAGTAGGTGGATGTACTCTATAGTAAATAGACAATAGACAGGGTTTTATTGGTGCTAGAAATACCGTGCTTAACGGTAATGATTAAGAAGTTATAGTGATGTTTGGTACAAATCCAAGGGAAACAATTGGCGTGCCGAGCCACAGGTTAATTAGTAGATAGATGACGGCTGGTACATTGAGATGACAATAGAATAATCGCCACATTGGATAAAGTGAGTTGGCCTGTAGTTACAGTGCTTGCTTAAGATGATATTCCAGACATTGTGATGTGTTAAAAGTTAGGCTGGAAAAAGACAGAAAATTGTGAGGAATAGAGAATCAATGATAGTACGTTCGCTGCTGATTAGTGATTTTTTGTGTGTAGAGAGAACAGATATTGTTCTAAGTTAAAAAAATTAGTCTGTAGTTAACAGATATACATACGTGGCAGTGAAGTGTTTTGTTTTCTCGGTCATAGAAATACTGGAATGACTTGTATAAATAGATATGTGTTACGTTAGTTCGTATGGGAGGCCAAGGTTGATGGGCCACTGTACGTAGTAATTTTAAGGGAGTTATATTTTTTTTGAAAACCTTCTCTTTAGCGAGAAGACAATTGTTTTATTGAGTCTGAGTTTTAATGAGTCATATATAATATGTTTTTTTTTGCTTGAGTTGGTCCTGTAAAATGATGGTTATTATTTGATTGTTTTATTGAGTCTGAGTTTTAATGCCTCATATATAATATGTTTTTTTTGCTTGATTTGGTCCTGTGAAATGCTTGTTGTTATTTGAATAGGGTTGTTGTGTTCTTAGGTTTTTGAGTACAAACTATTGGTCCGTAAAAGTGTCCAGTAGTGATAGGTAGTAATAGAATATTTTCTTATGATTTGATAAGATGCATGTAATATTATTTTAAAAATGTGTTTTTCTTTGAATGAGTTGATATCTTTGGTTAATATGAGGGGTATGATGTCCTGTTTTGATTTTATGTCGCTTAACTCATAATTTAAATAAGTTGTATTGTGTATTAGGTTACCTTGTTAGTAAATTTAATTAGGTAAGTTTAGTTTTCAAATAGTTATGGTGTTGGCTAGAATAGAGAAAATACATGGGGCTTTATTTAAGACCCTTCGTTCAGAAAAGAAGTAATTAAACTACTAAGGGCCTAATAGAGAGACACATATATTCACAAAGAAGAAGATATAAGGTTGGGTATATGACTGTGAATGGCAGCATATAAGCTGGGGTATATATATAGGTGGACAAGGAAGCAGATTATGGGATGTGTGGGGGCAAGATATAGGAGCTGTGAAAAACCAGCGTTAATTAAATTAACAATGTTCATGGAATATGAACATTGGCTCGTGGTAAAAGAAGAGGTAACAGAAATATAGACAAGATTGTGGTTGGCAATATGAATATGGAATATATAAATGTTGAGAAAACTTATGTCAACTTGATTTATAGAGAACAAAGATCTATTTCATAAGATGTATTTAAAAAAATTATTTTACAAAAATTTTTTTATTGGCAAGGGAGGTAAATGTGGTTGTGTTGACTATTCATTACTTTATGTAAATGTGATCATGTTGACTATTCATTCTGTTTTTCTTTTCACTGGGTGCGCACCCCTTCTTTGCTTTTTCTAACTACATTGTTGCTGTCCATCCTATGTTGTGAGAGAGTGAAGAATTTCATAATGTCAGGTATACGATAACGATTTATACGAGCTGTTCTTATGATGTATATATTTTCTATAGGAACCCTGTGGAGCAAAGAACGAACAAGAAATATATAGTGGATTACTATATGGCAGGGGAAAGAGTTACGAATAGATGGTTTTACTTAAAATGAAATTGCTTTGGGAAAGCTTAGAGGAGTGTGGGAGGTAAGGAAAGAGGGGGAATAGGGAACAGAGTAAGGGGATTGGGAGGAAAGACTTTTTAAGGGAAAAAGTCTTTCGAAAAACATAGGAAGGTGTAGCAGTATAGGTATATGGGGTGGGCAAAACTACAGCACGCTTGAGCATCAGGGGAGAATGGGAAGAAAGATGCTCAAGTCGTGACGTGGTTGGTTGTTAAGGGGCAGTCAACATCTGGGCCTGGAACTGAAAGGTCGCCATGTTTGTAGAAGTTGTCATCAAGACGAAATAAAGCTTGTTTATATAAAAACCAACAGAACTCGTTAGTCCTACTCTGTTATACAAGTGAACCATCGCTTGTGTTTGTCGAAAGGGTTTCTTTTTTCTAGTCTGTGGAATAAATGATGGGATGTGCGGAAAAAGAACACAGAGAGCTGAAATGATTCGATGGGTGTCTATTTGTGCGAGTGAGGTACATTGAGTGATGTAAAATAGAATGAGTGCTGTCGGTGCGAATTAAAGACAATGCGTTATGAAAAATATTAGGAGACTGGAGGATGAAAATATGGCACTTGAGAAAAACGTTGAGGATATCGTGGACAGACAAGAAAAATCTCTTAGATCCCGACAGCTTCTTTAGATCCATAAGATAAAATCAAATGAAATTTGAGATAAATAAATAGAAGCAAATAACTCCCTTTACAGATGCCAAGCCAGTTGTTTAAATAATGAAAAGCAGAAACTGCACGGAATCATCATACCCCAGAGCGGCACTGTGTGAACTTTGTCAGAAAGCCACAAAGATGGTAATAAATTGGATCCCCAACACCCGTATGAACCTCGTCAGAAATGTACAAAGATGGTAATACATGGGATCACTCAAAACTGCGGCATACCTGGACATGCAGAAGCTGACAGATTGGCAAAGGGAGGTGCGGGACTATCTCAGAATGATATAGATGTAACGAGTTCACCTAGGGTAGTGAGAGTAAACCACACCCGAGGTGTCTCTGGCACTCCCGTGTATGCTAGCCCCAGGGGTTGGACAGGCAGATACACATTTTTACTCTGTGGTTGATCTCATATTAGTTAATTATGTCTACAAGCCCCTCCAGATTCTAGACCCCCACTAACTACCTACCCCTGTGGAACAATGAACACTTAGGCATCGTCCGAGACCACACTCAATCATTATACAAAGAGCAAGTCACCGTACATAAAGTTTATTCTACCCTTGAGAATATAGAACTGAAATGAACATCCTGATAGAATAATCTATTTACACAAATAGAAGGTAGAGTAGAGACAGAATCAGAGATATAGTTGTCTTCATCGAGTTGAGAAGTAGATTGGATGCAGATGTCCCGTCCAGTCGGTCCGCCACTCACCCGGCTTCCTTCCAGTGAGATGACTAGAACCTTGGGGACCACTCCGTCTCCAGAGCGTGGATCCACAACAATAGAGTCACTGCTGGACCTCACTTCACTGGACCAACTGCATCTGCATCACTCCCACGGAGTCACTGTTAATACAGTTCTCTAACAACACGGGTTGGGAGACAATCCTCCTGGACTTGACTCCAAGTATTCGTGACTTCGATGAACATTCGTAGTCACTGACCAATCGAATGGTCTATCAATCATAGCACAGTAACCCTGCTGAACGAATATGTCAATGACCAATTCAATGGTCCCTTCATCACATCACAGTAACACTGATGGGAGAATATGTCAATGACCAATTCAATGGTCTCTCACAGTCACACTGCTTGTAGAATCAGATATGGTAACGGAATTGTCACTGAGTCCTACTCGAACACAGTTTATAATCTTCATACTGAGACAGTACATTATTAGAATCAGACATCTATTTCACGGAAACAATTCAGGTTGGACTATAATCAATAGTCCCTTCCACCTGGTAACACTTGCCACAAGTCAATAGCTGGTGTAGTTCTTCTCAAGACCTGCCACTATAGCTGTCCAAAGAACCATTCAAGTGTCTGAAGATCATTTACTTCCGCGTTTAGGCAGAACCACCGTAATAATATACGGTCAGGTGTTTCCTTTCGTTGAGCATGATTACTCAAAATGCTGAAATGTTCCTGGCTGAAACAGAGTATCTTCTACTATAGAAAAACATCACAAACCATCACTTCCCACACGTGCACCTTCAGGGCACTGGTATTTCTTGATGCACCCCTTCACGCATGGTGAATCACATTGGGTACATGGTGTGGTTGAGTCGGGCGTGATAAGTAAAGAACTGAACCCTTCGCTGTGTCACACGAAGTGGTTTCCTGCCAACGACAATTATAGTTGACTGGTTCCTCAACAGGCAAACTCCTGAAAAGGAAGAGCGACCGGTGAGAGTATACTGGCCCAAACATTAGTCCACATGCATCCTACCAATAACTACTCAACCCTCAGTCATGCTATTTAGTTATGCATATAACCAAAGCATTATCTCTATGTGGAGAGTAGTAAAGTATGGGTTCCGGAATGTCAGCTGGCCTCACAGAACAGCCCGTCAATCAGAGCAAGAAATCAGAATGACGAGTCTGATCGTAGGTCTCACCTATCTCTAATCATCTACCAGTCGTCGCTAACGTCAGTAGTGATAGTAGGCTGTTATCATTGTTCTAATTTAATCGAACTAAACAAATAGGTAAAGAGTCCCTGGACTCGTTCCTAACATCATCAATGTTCATTAAGAAACATAATCTTGATCAATATACCATCCCTCGGGATATAGGAATAGTACATGATCACATCCAATATGTACACAAGCCTGTTTGCTGGTGGGACCACCTGCCCACGCCATAGCAAACTCTTCTTATCAGACTCTGCCTGAGAGTCAAGAAGCCTTCTTGAGAATACATGTTCCCCACATGTTCCAAGGGTAATGTTCCAGTGCAGCCCTCCCAAGTGGCTTAGTCTTGGCTCGGACCGAACTTCATCGTTGGTTTGGCCCACCAACCTATACTTTCATAACTTGCTTTCACTTCCCCCATATCCTATATTTCCCCAGTCTCATACAGCCTCCTTGCATCCTTCCATACTTCCAGCACCTTAGCATTCACTCGCACTAGCGCCAGTATGAAAGAACAAGATAGCTCAGACAAGATTTCAGAACGCATATGTATATCGCGACGGCACGCAGTGTTATCACGCGTCGAGCTATTAGGCGTTCGGAATTACTCCAGGAAGTATCACATGCCATGACCTAAAATATATACACAATGTCCCATCATATATATATATATATATATATATATATATATATATATATATATATATATATATATATATATATATATATATATATATATATATATATATATATATATATATCACCAAAGCAGACTTACCTTACCACAGAAATCCGGTGTTCCACACAATGAATTCACTATTAAGTTACTACACAATAGTTACATCATTCCTGGTGGCACAGAACTAAGTTCTTCCTTTACTTAGTAACTAAGCACAGTTGTGTCTGAATCTCCACCTATCAACTTACCTGGTTTTCTAACCGTTCTTCTGGTTTCAGCAACTGACTGACATAAATCTAAGTTTCTATCAGGCACAAGTAACTATGTTTTATTCTAACACAACAACCTAATCGATGCAACGATTGGCAATATATGGTACATATATTTTGAACTCAGATCGCCCACATCGCATTCCGGCGTTCCTAACAGCTGATTCGCGAGCACACAGTAAACAAATCCACGATTAGCCGTCAACTGCGGTATCGATCGGTTTGCTAATTAGTATGCAAGGACATCCGCATAGGTAATGAGGTCAGAACAATGGCGTGTGCTACACACGTACAAAGTTAAATGAATAAAACAAATATGTACCTGAATGTTGAAAACCAGATTTCCAGTCAGCTTCAGAACTGTTCAAGGGCTTCTCAGCTTCCTTTCCATAACAGTCAGCCGAATCATGGTTGAGGTGAGACGCAACACAAAAATGGCTCACATCAGGCCTGCGTCTGCTCTCTCCGAGCAAAAGTAAGTGAATGACTGCTTTAGCCAATTTCCCCCGTCGTGCCGACTCAATGCGCACGAGAAGCGAGTGCTTCTTGAGAAAAGATACTTTTTCGGGAAACCGTCATTCCCCGCCTAGAATTTCTAGATCTCTCTGCACGAGAATTTAGAGCGATACCCAGCCTCACGGGTCACTCGAATTCCGGTGTTTCGAGAAGATTCTAGATAGTAATTCCTCCATCGGCTTCCCTCAGTCTATTTTTATCTGGGAAAGTCCCCTGATGACGCGCCAAAATAGTTCGGGATCCTTACGACCCAAGACAGATAAACGCGTTTCGTCACAATAGACATAACCTGGGGATGAGATAAAGAGAGTGATCAGAGGCAAATCTAGACAGACTACACACATAAGACAATATGCTGAAATTCTACATGTTTAATAAACTAAAGATAGGAGATACCCATGAATATGACTGTGGAACTGGTAAAGTGACAGATAACATATGTTAAAGTGACAGGTAAACATTTGTTAAAGTGACAGGTAAACATTTGTTACAGGAGTGTCCAGCATGCAGAACAGAGACAACTATTTTGGAGTACCCTCCGCCCCATTTGATGACAAAGGTGGCGATGCCAATAAGCTCACGTCCTTTGCGCCAGGACCTGACGGAATCATATACACCCATGTGAAAGATATGAGTGATGGAGATTTGCTAGAGATGGCTAAGTGTTTTAATCAGACCATTAGAACAGTACCAGTGCCCCAAGAGTGGGTACAAAGCAGCTTAATACAACTCCCCAAACCAGGCTAGGACCATTTAAGACTTAATGGTATCGGATTGTTCCAATACCTTGCAGAGCACATTTGGCAAGATATTGGAAAGATTGCTGCTCTTAAGCAGCAGACATTTTTGGACAGAGAAAAGCTACTCTCAAGAGACCGGGGAGTTACCGTCCTTGAAAAGAAACGCATCGACATTTGCGTTTGATGTTTACGTAGGGTTCAAGGATAGACAGGAAACAATGGCAGCAGAATTTGATAGTGTGGACACATATAACAGGGTCCGATATGATCTCTTAATACACACTCTTAAAGAGATGCGTGTTAGTCCTTGGGTGGTGAATCGGATAGCAGCTACCCTGCACTCTCGTAGGTTTTTTTTCTCCGCCTGGGTTCATGGACGATAAGTTGAACTACTGATTATACTGGGCCGGCACTAAGCATTTCGCACTATTTGTTCTGAATGTCGCGAAATGCTTAGTGCCGGGATCTCAGTTTCTGCAGTGTTTCGTAGTAACAGTCAGCATTCACCGTTGGAGTTAATTTGAAATAAGCGTCCGTTAAATTGTTGTAAAAGTCTGGTTGTTTTAAAAAATATATACATTGTATAAATATACGTGATATATAAATGGTATGTAAATTCAATTGGTAATTTTTATTACTTTCAGTTGAAGCATCAATTTCCAGAAAAAAATTGTCAAATGAAAAAGTTTTTTTTTTTTTTTTTTGCGGTGGGGTAATTGTGCCATACATACTTAAATATGCATTTTTAGTCTACGTTTACTCCAGTTCACATTATTTATTTTTTTTAAAGTTTTTAATTGATCTTATATTTCTTTCTTTCAGCCGATTGTGAAATGAGAGGTGCAAGCAAGAAAAAATGTTCGTCAGTATTCGGAGGAATATTTAAAATTTGGTTTCATTACCGCTGTCCACGATGAACGGTCACCTTTTTGTCTTTTATGCCAACAATGCTTGACCAACGAATCAATGAAACCAGGTCCTCTTGAGGCACATGTGAAGGCGAAACATAATGCTCATGTCACAAAGTAACTAACATAAAGACGTGGCTATAGTTGTCTAGAGGATGTCAGTGTGAATGTTTGTATGAACACTCTGCATGTTTACTGATGCACAGCTACAGACACTATCAAAACACCGTTTTGCGCACATCCGTTTATTAATGACACAGGTACATGATTCACAGCAAACATGACACTATTTCCAGAAAATGCATTGGCACAGGTATATAACACAACTGTCTTTGATCGGCCTGATAATATGACTAATAGGCCTCGGACTAGATCCTATGTCCGATCTTCCTGACTGCCTGACTGAGATTTCCTCCTCAGCCTGAACTCCGAATAATTGGCTAGTTTTTTGTTTCCTTAAACGTAGCCCACGCTGAATACTTCCTCCTGAACGCCGCTTTCTGGCTGGTGTCCCACACTCAGCCCAAAATATCATTGCCCAAAACTCAGACCTCCACTGTCTGACTCAAAACTCAGCTCTCCTCTGAGTATCTTCGCTCTGGACCCAGATCCCTTCACTGGTCCATGACTTAATGCCCTCGCTACGTCTCCCTAACGCAGCCTCAGACTCTACTGTCTGAGAATTCACCAGGCGGAGTTGTCCCTAACTCCACCACGACTCCACTGTCGGGCTAGTTCCCCACACCTAGCCCCAGCCTCCCCTCGGCTGTACTCGACTCGAATCCCCCTTCAATCCTTCCCTGCAGGCCACCCACTAAACACACCATTTAACCCCTGGAACACTATTTTACAGAACTCCAACATTCTATTCTTGATTTCTCTTTGTCTAATAGTCTAATGTCACGTATACGCATCTCATTAGTTACCTCCTCTTAGCCCGTGCGTGTCCTAACACTCCCTGTGTTGGGTTTTCCCCATTGGTCTAGAGCAGTGGTTCTCAACCTTTTTTGGCCCGTTCCCCCCTTCACCATATTTTCAGAACGTCATTCCCCCCTTCCTATCAAAAATTTGGCCCGTTTCCCCCTTCATCGTATTTTCAGAACGTCATTCCCCCCCTTTCATATATCCTATCTAAAAATCCCCCCACCCCTATACAGTATACGTAAAAATGTAAGGTAAATTTAATAGCACATACTAAAACAAGTCTAGACATCCACATAAAACATGATTTGTGGGTCTACTGACTTTATAAAATGAATTTTCGAAGGATGAGACGTACTTAACTGTAAAGTATGTAGGGAAAAACAATATCAAGTAATCGGTTCTTGTATTAACGTGATCTTGAAATGGTCTTCATTCCCCCCCCCCCCTCCCCACCCGGGAAACCCTAAAATTCCCCCCTGGGGGGAATTCCCCACCGGTTGAGAACCACTGGTCTAGAGTTTATAAGTTGACTTCTTTGACCTCGCATCCGCTCTACTTTCATGTTTTATCTAGTGCCTACGTGACTAAGGTTGACAACACCATGATATACTCTCCACTGTCTTTAGAGCCCGTCATTGTACTTGGAATTCCTTCCTCAACCTTTAATGACCTAACATTTGCATATACTTTCCTCTTAACATCCCTGAACCTTTGTTGTAAATTTCACATTCTTGGGTAGTACCATGACCCAATTACATTGCTATAATTAGCAAATTTCTAAACGGTCATTTACCCCAGTTAGATGCAAAACGCACACTCGTTACAGCTCATATTAATTCATATTTGAATTACTTTCAAACTTTAAAGAAAAATTTTGAAAAAAGAGTAACTTTAAAGATTCTATTTATTGCTCATAATGCAACTATCAATCGTACTCTCGAGGCTAGTTTTGAAATCTCAATACTCATCGCTAAATCTGGGAAAAGTCACACTATAGGGGAGAATTTATTCAAACCATCAATATCAACATATCTTAAAACGGTTCTGGAAAAAGATGACAAAGACGTTAAAGCTATGCCACTAAGTAACAATACTGTTAGCAGAAGAATAGACGAAATGAGTGAGGCTATTGAAATACAATTTGTTGAAAAGCTGAAAACAAGAACATTCTCGCTGCAAATGGATGATTCGGCTTTGAGAGACAGTGAGGCCGTACTTATAACTTACGTAAGATATATTGATAAAGACGATTTTGCTGAAGAAATGTTGTTCTGTAAATCATTAGAAAGCATCACTATCTCCAAAGATATATATATATATATATATATATATATATATATATATATATATATATATATATATATATATATATATATATATATATAGTAAGCTAAAAGATTACTTATATGTCAATAATATACCAATTAAAATTATAACATCTTGTGCTGCAGATGGTGCTCCTAATATGATGGAGAAGAAAAATGGTTGCTTAAAATTGATGAAAGATAAGAATCCAGAAATGCTTCTTGTGTATTGTGTTATTCACAGGGAAAACCTGGTAGCTAAAACCATTTCGCCTGTTCTAAATGAAGTACTAAATTTAGTTATAAAGTGTATCAATGCTATTATAGCTAGTGCCGAATGTGAACGTCTCTTCGAGTTATTTCGTGAATAACAAAATGAAGACTATGTGAGACTTGTACTTCACACTGAAGTAAGATGGCTCTCGAACAGGAACTGCCCGAAAAGATTTATTGAACTATTTGATACTCTTAGTGATTTTTTAAAATGACAAATCTGAAAGGAACAATCTGTTAACGGTCGATGGTAAGGCATTTGTGAGTTATTCAGCCGATATCTTGAAAAACTAAATATATTAAAGAAACAAATTTAAGGAACAAATAAAACTCTTGTCGACGCTAAAGCAAAGTTATTTGGTTTCATTACCTTTATTGAATTATGTCAGACATGCAACAAAAATTTTGAAAAGTTTCACTGGCTCCAAAAATGTGAAGTAACTGATACCGCTATATATGTTATTATCGATCATCTGAAAATTTTATCTTCTGATTTAAAAAAAAAAGAAAGATTTTCTGATTTGAAACAAATTGATTTTCCAACT
This sequence comes from Cepaea nemoralis, assembly GCA_014155875.1. Classification (NCBI taxonomy): domain Eukaryota; kingdom Metazoa; phylum Mollusca; class Gastropoda; order Stylommatophora; family Helicidae; genus Cepaea; species Cepaea nemoralis. Next base: position 88,762 of record JACEFZ010002205.1, read on the forward strand.
TGGATGATGCAGCAAATGTTAGTGGATTTGTCTGATAGTTTAAATATGCAGTATCAAGAAGAACTCGCAGAAATGCAAAACATGAGTCAATTAAAATTTTATTTAATATAAAAGTAGCGATGTGAGGAATCCGAAATCAAATACCCAAATGCAACTAAATGTCCAAGAGAACTATTATTACAGTTTCCATCTTCATGTTTAGCTGAATGCGGATTTAGTGCCATAAATGATTTGCTGCTTTTAATAAAAAAGACAGAAGTCGGCTGGATATAACAAAACGGGGAGATTTGAGACTGAGCTTAACTAAACTGGAAGCTGACATAAAATCTCTTTGCAGCAAGCATCAAGCGCAAGGATCTCACTAAATCTAAATAATAAATAATTACTAATAATTAAAATAATATAGAAAAATCTGTCATTAAAATTAATTTGTACTTGAATTTCAGTTCTCCATTATGTGTTTTGAAAATTTAGTTACTGTGTTTGCTCAATAATTTCCTAGTGATGTCTTCCTAAAACCTATCATTCAAGTTCTTTTCGTGAACATTTAAATTTTTTGAATATTAAAAATTATGTTTATGTTGGGGGGGGGGGGGGGGGGGGAAATAAGAATTTTAGAAAGGCTTAGGTGGGGCATAGCACAAAAAAGGTTGAGAAACACTGCCCTAAATGAAGCACTGGACACAGTTAAGGGCCTAAACTGACCACGGGAAAATAATGAATGCCTCGGGCATAGGATACAATAGGAGAAGTGGATGCTTGAGATCATTGGGAGAAGAGTATAATGAGTAAGGTGATGACGGGCATTCTTCAGACAGAGTGGCAGGCAATAAAAAATATAGATAATCTGTTAAATCACCACCCCCCCCCCCCCTTCCCCAAAGACATGCTAGTGTGATAGTAAACAAATACGTGAGACTGTGCAAACACGGATCCTGTACCGCTGGGTGCTGTATTGGAACATAAAGGCAGATGTGGTCGGGACCATTTGGGATCGCGTGTATAGTGCAGAGGAACAGACAGATCACGGATCAGGGAGAATGGTGCTTCAGGGAGTGACCAGAGGGAGGATCTGACCGACATTCAGGACGCGGAGGAAAGGCCAGACGGACACATAAGCAGACCGCTATTGGTACCATTGGTATTGGGACTTTTCGCTGACTGTTTAAGATGAGGACGGAGAACGTATGGGAATGTCCCGAGTTTAATGACTCAACTTAATGTGACTCAACTCAGCGAGTTATTCCCATTGGCGTCTGAAGGAGTATGCAGAAATAAAATGTATGAAGTATATGAACTTAAAAGATGGAACAGATAAATGCGTCTTAAGTGGGACAAATATTAAACAGGCGAGACAGAAGAAGCAGATAATCATGTACGTGTCAATCTTCAATAGCCAGGCAATAAATATAAATATAAGCAGAATCAATATTATCCCTGTATCAGGCGGCAGGGGGGATGGGGAGTTAGAATCTCCAGTAGCTAGACCAGGCATCCGAGGAAAAGGTTGAGGAAAAGGAATAACGGTTACTTATCTATCTAGGGTGTTTATTTAGCCTTCGAAAGATTTAGAACTCCGAGCCTCACAGAGGATTCGACAGATGCCACTGTGTGTAAGACGGAGACCCGGTTATCGCAACGGTGTACGGTCATGTTTCGGAGTAACAACTGAAAGCACGACGCGTTTCTTATTTAAGGGTGACTTATGACAATGGGAACAAGTATGCACTGGGAGTAAGACCGGGTTACATTAAACATCTCAAGGGTGGATATGCGAATTCACAACAAGAGACAAACGCTCGGGAGTCATGACTCAGGCGGGTCTACCCCCCAGAGAGTGAACAGTAGGTCAAGGGTCGAAGCCTTCGCCAGGAAGCACACTTTTGATGATATGAAGCTTCCTGTCGTACTTGTTCCTGGACAGAGTTTGTACCAGATGAGTAAATGGCCATGTTAGCAAACGGCGGAGATTGTATCTGATGAAATGACAACACGAACGTAAATCTACATCAGAAAACGTATGGTACGAGCCAGTCTTACTTCTAGTGCTTGCCTTGATAGGGCGGTAGTGTTGACTTTAGATATATAGGTTAGACATGAATATCCAATAAACGGCTGTGGACCATCATTGGTGGTGGTCATTGAGGGAAGGCAATATAGTTGTGTGGGGCAGGTACCTCTGTACCAGTGGTGTCAAACTCAATCGCTCAGCGGGCCAAACTAAAATCACACGTAAGGTTGCGGGCCGGACAGGATAAACATTCAATAAACCGAAAATTAAACCTTTTTTAAGCAATAATATAAATTAAAACATAACAAAAATGTTATAATAATAAAACATCATTGGTTTACACATTTTCGCTGTTATGTCAGTTTGTCAGAGCACGATGTCTGGCATCTTTTTTTGGCTACAAAATCGTTTATGTTGGGAGTAATGATTTGAGTCATTGAGATTCTCAAGATTTACTGCAAGTGTTCATCAGTGAGACGACCCCTGTGTGATATTTTGTTAATCTTCATCACAGAAAACAGCTGCTCATACAGATATGTGCTACGAAACATGCTCAAGGTTCGAGCCGCACGTAGACGAAGCCGGGGCATCTCTTCAGGAATAAGCGCAGCTTCACTTGAAATGCCTTCACTGCATCATGCATATCAGTGATAATGTGATCCCGTCCCTGGAGCAGCAGGTTCAAGTCGTTGAGATGAGTGGTTATATCAGACAGAAACGCCAGCTTACATTTCCACTTGTTATCTCGAAAAACTGTTCAATCTTTTCCTTTACTGTTCATGACAGATTTCCTCGATTAGCTGGGAAAATATACTGAGAACTGTTCCCCTACTTAGCAACTGCACCTCTGTATGATAAGGCATGTCGCCGAACGCCGACTCTATTTCCTGCAAAAAATATTGAAATTGGCCGTAATTTAAGCCTTTGGTTATGATAAAGTTGTCGGGAAAAGGTGATGTAATATCCTGGCACTACACTACTTTCATTTTTTATGCGCCAATCCAAAACGAGCATCTGAACGTTGCTATGTAACTATAACGACGAACACTAACTCACTACACAACTTTTACTTTCGCTTATTCTGATTAAAGCGAGAACGCTCTCAGGTAGCCTATCATTCGGAATGCTTCTCTTCTTCTTCGTTCATCCGGAGTTTTTTTTCCGGATGTGATTGCGTTGTGCCTGTTTACAGCAGAGCTGCGTTCTTGCGCCGTTAGGCCGACACATCCGACTTCTGCGGGCATTTGTTGACCGGGTTAACCTTCCCGGGGGTTTCTTAGGACGTTTGACTCTCACTGTTGTGGCGTTATCCCCCATCCCAGCTGGTCCATATAGAACAGCCAAAGATCCTGGTCAGCCCTCAAGGGAAGGCAGGGGCAGACCATGGGCATTCCCCGCCATCCAAGGAGGCTTCCATACTTGCAGAGCCGATACATAGCGCTCTGGTACTGGGCTCACCCAAGGAATCGTCACGTCCTGCACATGGCTGCTTAGCCTCACTTCCGTATATTGGGCCTTCCGTTCACCATAGGCTGTTCTTCCGGAAACCAGAAGTATGCAGTCTGCAGATGACATCCACACAGTGAGCTTTCGATTCGGACTTTCCATGTAATGGATTTGCTATCCAAGCAATATTCCATTTCGTGCCACTAGGACACTTTTCCACCTTTTTTTGAAGCCCACACCGTGGGCTTTTGATTCAGACTTTCCACGTAATGGATTTGCTATCCAAGCAATATTCCATTTCATGCCACTAGGACACTTTTCCACCTTTTATGAAGCCCACACAATGGGCTTTTGATTCGGACTTTCCACGTAATGGATTTGCTGTCCAAGCAATATTCCATTTCGTGCCACTAGGACACTTTTCCACCTTTTATGAAGCCCACACAGCGAGCTTTCGATTTGGACTTTCCACATAATGGATTTGCTATCCAAGCAATATTCCATTTCATGCCTCTGGGTCTTCATGCACCTTTAAATGTCAACCTGTATGTAGTTAAAGTAAGCTGCTGTCAACTTGAGCTTGTTGATATCTCCATAGAGCTTGTCCTCAAATGAAGCAGGTGTGGGCCAAAATATCTTTCTCTGTTCTGCATACGTTGGGCAATCCTGCAGCAAATGTTTTGCTGTCATTTTTCCAGTTCTACAATTACATTCATCGGTATCTCCTATCTTTAGTTTATTGAACAAGTGGTATTTCAGCCTGTTATGTCCTGTGCGGAGTCTGAAGATTGCTACTTGTTCTCTTCGGTCGAGTTTGTAATATGCATCATCCTTCTGATGGCCTGGATGCTCTGATTCCCATTTGGTTCTATAAGTGCTTTTTATCAACCTCTTTGCCTCATTATAGGTTATGTCTATGTCAGGCTGTGGTAGTCGTCCGCCCTCTTTTGCCAGTCTGTCAGCCTCTTCGTTTCCAGGTATACTGCAATGTGATGGGATCCACTGTATTACAACTTTTTTGGATTTCTGGCATAGACCATGGAGTGCTGCTCTTAGGTCAGCTATTTCTGTGCTGTTATTGCTCTTCAGTATTGAGACAGCTGACTTTGCATCTGTGAAGATAGCTATTTGCTTCTCTTTATTTTCCTCCATCAGGAGCATTTCTGCTGCAGTTTTCAAAGCCTCTACCTCCGCTTTGAAGTTACTTGAAAATTTTCCAGTTGCCATTGAATGTGTTTTTTTCACTCCATTTTTTAAATTTAGGAGAATTCCTCCTCCTCCATTCTCTATTGAATTTTTGGCTGATCCATCTGTATATGCATGGGTCCAATTCCTGCTTGGGTAATGTTCTTTTATGTAGTTTAGGGTTATTTCTCTTCTTTCGGTTTCATGCTGAGTGTTCTTTTTCTCAATACCAGGAATGTTTTCTATCATCTCAGGCAGTTGCTGCTGTCTCCAAGCTGGGAACTTGTGTGCATTGTGTATGGGCTTGACTGTTGATATGTTAAGTATAGGATCTGCCCTAATCCTTCGTTTTGCAGTTTCTACAAAGTTGCTACGCTTCAGTCTTCCCTTTCCAAAGCCATTAAATCTGTTGTACATAGGGTGGTCTGTCAATCTTCTAAATTTTTCTGCTTGTTGCTGGGCTCTGCTATCTCTTCTATCCTGCATTGGTTGTAAACAAGTGATCTTTTCTAGTTCATTAATAGGCGTTGTCTTCAGGCTTCCAGTTATGATTCGCATTCCTTGGTTTTGGACTCTACTTATTTTGTTAAAGTTTGACTTAGCTGCTGTTGCCCAAGCTGCAATGCCATATTCCAGTACTGGCCTCACCCGTCCAGTATATAACTTCTTGAGAACTTTCTCATCTGCTCCCCACGTTGTACCAGCAAGCTTTTTCATGATTGCCATTCTCTGCCTTGCTCTTGTTCGATTTTTCTCAACCTGTGTCTTCCATGTCAGGCGACGATCAAAGGTGACTCCTAGATAGTTTGGATTTTCTTCATGGCGCAATATTTTTCCATTCAATACCAGCTTAGGTTGCTGAGTTTTATTTGAGAGGGAGAACACTGTGCATGTTGTTTTCTCCTCACTTATCTTCACTAGCCATGATTTTGACCAGTCCTCTACCGCTAATAAGGCTTGCTGTATTCTGCTGTTAGCTGTACTAATATATTCTTCAGATGTCCATATGGCTAAGTCATCTGCAAAGGAGGATGTGTGTACTCTGGCTGGAAAATTTTCTGTGATGTCATTTATATATGCTAGGAATAATGTTGGTGAAAGAACTCCTCCTTGGGGGACACCTTGCTCCAGCAGCATCATTTTGCTTGTTTGTCCTTGTACTTTTGTCCTGGCAGTTCTGTTCTCAAGGTAGTGGCTGATCCATTTATACATTTTCCCACAAACATGCATGTTTTGCAGTTTTACTTTCAGTCCTTCCTTCCATACTTTATCAAATGCTTTTTCTAAATCTATCCAGACTGCTAGTGTGTGCTTTTTCTCTTGGAAGGCATCCTCTATTTCCTGAGCTATATAGGTTATTTGATCTTCAGTGGATCTGTACTTTCTGAATCCTGCTTGGTGTGGTGTTAAGAGTTTGTTTTCTTCCAGATGCCATGTTAGCCTGCCATTGATAATGCGTTCCATTAATTTTCCTACACAGCTAAGTAGACTGATAGGTCGATAGCCATTTGGTTCTTCCAGGTCTTTTCCTTTCTTTGGGACTGGTATTAGTATAGCTTCCTTCCATGCCTGTGGGACTATTCCTCTCTTCCAGCTGTTATTTAGGACTGCTAGTAGTTTCTTCTTTGCCTTGGTGCCTAGTCCTATTAGCATTTCATTTGTGATTCCATCCTTTCCTGGTGATTTCTTCTTTTTTAGGGTATTCATTGCCTGTTCCATTTCTTCCATTGTTAGATTTGCCATCATATATTCTGCTGCTGTCTCTGTATTTCTATGATGTATCTGTTTGTCTTTGATTGCTTTCTTCTGTTCGGTTGTAATATCAATGTGGTTTGCATTTGCATAGTGTTCCATTAGTGCATTTGCAGCCTTTTTTCCTGTAAGCAAGGCATTTCCTTGTTTAATTGTTATTTGTTTGTTTCTAGGTCCTTCATTGTTCATGGCTTTCACTAGTTTCCATAGTTTGTTTCCATCCCTGTCAAAATTCAGGTTTTCTGTTTTTTCCCTCCAACAATCTCTTGTTGTTTGATTTACTGTTCTTTTATATTTTGCTGAGATGGCTTTGAGAGAGATGTTTGCTTCAATTGTTTGTTCTCTCTCTGCTGTCTTCCTGGCATCTTCAACTTTGTCCTCCAAACTTTGTAGTTCTTCAGTCCAGTATGGTTTGTAATTTTTCCTCGCTCCTCTTGGAATGGACTCAGTGGCTGCCTGTATTATCGCTCTGTTTAGACTTTCCACCATTTGCTTTATGTTGCCATATCGTGTATTTATGTTTTCACAATATTTGTCTGTTAGTATGGCAAATCTGTCCCAATCTGCTCGTTTGTAATTCCAGCGGGGCAAGGGTTTTTGCTCCTGTGGAACATACTCCATATTCATTTCAAGCTTGATTGGTCTGTGGTCACTACCTGCTAATTGGTCCAGCACATGGCGATCGATTTTGTGGAGGATGTCTCCTGTGCAGAAAGCTAAGTCTGGAGTAGAAGTGGTAAGCCATCTTCTGGAGTAGAAGCTCGGTGTGTCATCCGCTTTGTTGAGTAGATGGAGATTTGAGTCTATTTCCCAGTCCTCCAATTCATCACCTCTTTTGTCAGTATCTGGGTATCCCCATCTTTCTGAACGGCTATTAAAGTCTCCGACAATAATGCAGTTTGTGTCAGTTATTTTCATGTTTGAGAGTGTAAGGTCCTTATCTGCTGGGCTATACAGATTGTAGATTCTTATTTTCACGTCCTTTATCATTATATCAACACCTATAATTTCCGTTTGGTTGTCAGAGATCACAGATACTTCGCTGCAAGGTATTGTATTTCGTGTAAGTATTAGAACTCCTCCTTTGTGTCCTTCGCGGTCGAAACGTGTGGCCTGATATCCTCTGACTGAGAATTTGTGATTGGCGTTGAGGTGTGTCTCTTGAATGCATGCCACATCTATTCTATCTTTATGAAGACGCTGTGTTAGGGAGTCTTTCTTCTTGTAAACTCCTTCGGCATTCCACTGTAGTATGTTGAGTGTCCGGGGTATTTGGTCAATAGCTCTTAACCTACTCCTCTGTGCCTTGACTCCACAGCACAGGGGAAGGTGACCACCAGTAGTCATGGGTGGACCCCCTCGAGGCAGGGGGCCCGGCACTATCACCGCCTGATGGGACTTCACGGGATTAGCACCATATCGATTAATTTTGATTTGTGACATCATGAATTAAGTTACGTTGCACTGCTTTGTCTAGCCTGTGGCTCAGTACATCCGATTTCGACAAGCATTTATTCGGGATGCTTTCCCTAGCCTTTGACTGTCCCCAGTCTACCTACAAGGCAGCAGGTTTTACGTTGCACTGCTTTGTCAAGCCTGTGGCTCAGTACATCCGATTTCGACAAGCATGTATTTGGGATGCTTTCCCTAGCCTTTGACTGTCCCCAGTCTACCTACAAGGCAGCAAGTTTGTGTGTCTCTTCGTCTGGTCCCTCTCCTTTGACCTGTCCGACATGGGTGGCCCTACCAGTAGCTGTGCTACTGTCGGCATAGCTCTTGGGGTCATTGGGACTCACAAGCCCCTCTACCTCGTCACGGTGGACACACAGCAGAGGGGGGAAAGCTTCTAATTAGTTAATTTGATTTTCACTTTATATATTTATATATATTTTTGCCTAAAATTCTCTCTTAGGCCGAATATATGTGTACGTCGGTTAAGACCTCTCGGGCCTGATATGATTGTAAGGCAGGCCGGATGTGGCCCGCGAGCCATGAGTTTGACACATGTGCTCTATACCATACCTCCGAACTCTGTGATATGACCACAGAATGGGACTCTTGACCCCCCCCCCCCCCACACACACACACACACACACCATTGACTTGCAGGCTTCGCCTCTTTATACATTATGTCCTGCTCTGTTCATTATAACCTGATTAGAAGTTTGTTGACGTGGTTTATGAGGTTACATGTACGGAATTCTTCGCATTCATTTGCCCCTGGTTCTTCTGAAAGAGAATATAAGTACAGATGTTAGCATCTCACTAAGCATATGTCTACTGTTGTGAATACCGTTCAACCCCCTAGCTTATATTTCCACTTCAAATTCTTCTTGTACTTCAATTTCCACTAACGTCATTCCATCTGATCGGCCTAGTTTTCCGTTCCTCATTAGCTTGATAGCATCAATGAAGTCTTCTGTTAGTATAGGCGAACTTTCTAAAGCCCTTTCTTGTTTTAATTCTGCTCTTTCACCATAACATAAGTCTCTTATGTATTCATTCTTTCTCGTTATTTTCGCACCAACTTCCAGTAATATGGTATATTTTTTATTTCACTCTCTCTCTCTCTCTCTCTCTCTCTCTCTCTCTATATATATATATATATATATATATGTATATATATATATATATATATATATATATATATATATATATATATATATATATATATATATATATATATATATATATATATATATCAATCATGTGCCATGCAGGAAAGCGTGGGCGGTCATGACTCGCCATTTCACTCGATCACCAGTGTCGTGGATCAGCTCATTGTTCCTGTTACGTCCATGCCATATATATAAATATATATATAAAGCAAGAGGAAATCGATGGTGTGAGACAGAGACATTGCAATGCTGACTGCGTTCGGGCCAAAGAGAAAAGGGGGCGATAAGAATTAGAAACGATAGAGGAAAAAGAGACCTTTCACGATCCCCCGAACTAACAAGAACTGGCAGAGTAAATAGAAAGAAGATGGCCCAGGGATTTGGGACATAGGTTATGAATGGACGTCTCTTAACCAAGGCAACTGATTAAAACACTAGGCTACTAGATGTGATTATCTACACAGATGGTTCTGTGTCGACAGGTAGGAGAAGTGCTTGGGGGATTCATAGTAAAAGCTAATGGCCAACGTTTGGGGCAGAAGAGCCTGGCATATGATACCACAACATCTAGCTTAAGAATGGAGGTGGAGGCAGTCACTGCAGCTTTCCGCTGGATGGAGAATACGACACACACACACATCGTGATTGTAACTGACTCAGAATGCATGTTGAATAGGGTGAAGACAGGCAGGCTTCGTGCAGAGTGGCTTGCTTTGCTTCGGAAGTCACGGGTGACAAGCATCGTTTGGATCTTTTCTCCGGGGTATGCTGGTGTGCTGGGGAATGAACAGGCGGACGCATTGGCAGGCTCTGCAAAACTTGGTGGAGTATTGATGCATGATAAGGCAGACATGGTTGCGGCATTCTGGAAGCACGTGTACACCTCGGAGGAGCAAATGGTTCACCATGGTCTGGCAAGAATGCGACAGCGAGGGGTGGCGAGGGGATCTGGCCGACGATCGAAGCTCAGAGGAAAGGCGAGACGGACATATAATCAGATTGCTACTGGTACTATTGGTGTTGGATCTCTTCGCTGGCTGCTGAGAATGGAGGACGGAGTGCCTATGGGAATGCTCCGAATGCTGTGATGTCGGTTCCTAGATTAATTAATCAATCAATCTAAACACTAGGCTGTAACACCAATAGTCGGTCTACAAATTACATTAATGAACACGAAACTAGCAAAGTACAAATGAATGATCTTTATGAGTCTTTTCAAAAATCTTGCCAATGCAAACACAGACATAATGCGAAAGGCGAAAACATATATTTCTAATCCAACAGGAAACAAAGGTCTAAATTGAGACCACTATTATCTATCGCAAACTAAAAATCTGCAACAGGAAAGACATTTAGTGTGCAGCAACAAATGTACGCGAAATATATTGTGAACCAAAATCTATAATGTCTGACCGACGCTCGACGCTCAGAGGAAAGGCGAGACGGACATATAATCAGATTGGTGCTTTTGGTGTTGGAACTCTTCGCTGGCTGCTGAGGATGGGGACGGAGCGCTTATGGGAATGCCCCGAGTGCTGTGATGTCGGCTCCTACATCAGTCAATCAATCAATCAATCAATCAATCAATCAATCAATCAATCAATCATATGTATGGTACTGCGAAAACCCAGGCAAATTTGTTTTACTTAAATACTTGCTTCTCCAACACTGCAGCTCATACCCACCACCACCCACCACTAAGTTCAACACTGACTTGGACAATAAGCAATCCGTCTACAGGCATGTGGGCCAATCTTAAACTCTAGAGCTGGCCACGAGAACCAGACTTATAATGCCTTCGCCTGGCATTGAATAGCGTGACTAGAATTACCCCCCCCCCCCCTTTTTTTTTCTTTTACAAGCCCTAGTAGCGCTGTGATAACTTACGAGCTCATGACTTGAACTCATGCACTATTCACCCTCTTTAAATATTGACAATTCGACAACCTGATCTTAAACCAGATGGGTACCCTAGCAAAACAAAAATATATTCAACTCAAACACTATCATCACATATATAGTGGAACATACCTGAAAAAAAAAACAACACCGGTTACTTCTGGTGACATTAACCTCAAAACGTAACATAAGCTACTTGTTTTATTCCTAACATAATTACGTAAAGCACTCCATTAAAATACCACTATAAAAATAATTTCGCTCTACCAAATCTATGAAGACATCATCACTTATAAGGTGATACAGCGTAAGTATACATCACAAAGCATCAGTACAATACAAGTTGAAAATACCAATAGTGTCAATAAAAAAGATGAAACATAAAACGAACATTAAATCTTCACAGTCCTTAACACTGGTACAAATCATTAATACTAGACGAAAATGATAATCACAACAGTAAGGAGAAATAACGCCTCTGCTAACTGAGTATCAGCAATGTTACAAAAGCACAGTGATATGAAATGAAGACACGCCTCACGTTTCAAATGATCATGGTCATTACACATATAATGGTCCCCCTTACAGAAAAAGAGCGAATTATTCTACAATCATTACAAAAAAATTAAAAACAAAACAAATAAAAACAAACAAATTACGCACACAAAAAAAAAAAAAATACCCCGTTAAGCTTAAAACCAGTTACCACTTGTCTTAAAATATATCCCAACAGATTAATCAGCATTTGAAAAATAAAACATGTAATCTGTCTTTTCTGAGGCGGATTCTCTCCGAGGGTTTCACCTGTTGTAGCCTGGTTCAGACATGAACCAGTCATTTTTCTGCTGGTTTATCTTGTGGCTCTTCTTCTGACTCCGCCCACCCGGCAATTTTGGTAATCCTATTGTTGCCTCAGGTACGTCCTCCATAGCATCTTCTTCATCACACTTTAACGCATGCCCGGATGCTCTAATATTGGGCACATTTGCTCTAACTTTTGTGATAACACAAGGGCCTCCTGATGCTGCTGGAGAAGGTACCACTACATACTTTTCTATAAAGCACTGATCTGTAACCTTACATTTCTCTGTACGGAGTGTCGTTCGACTAACTGCCTTTCCTACACTTAGTGGTTTCGAAGGTAACATTCTGTCACATCTGACTCTCCTCACACTAGCTAACTTTCATAGACCCTCGCCTGCTCTAATATTGGCATTATGCGAACAGGAAAGGTTCTCTGTCACCCAACTGTCAACATCTGTTCTACCATAGTCGGCAGTAGTATCAAGCGTGAAATCTACTGGCACTTCGAGCTCTCTTCCAATTAACAGATGGTATGGAGAATAACCCGTAGATGAAGATGAATGTGGCATCAGCTATATAATAGCAGGGCCTAATGACCACACGATGTTACTTTTATTTTGTTGTTTTAATTTTCCTCCAGCGGCCTGAGGAGGCCAGACAAGGTTCTATTGAGGGGAGACGGCAGGGGTTCTGGAAGAACCTCAAAATTGAGAGGGAAGTCAGGAGAACTTTTAATCAGATAGCGGTAGGAACGATTAGTAGTATGACTCTTCGCTGACTGTTGAGCGAGGGGACGGAGCACGTATGGGAATGTCCTGAGTGCAGTGATGTCGTTACTTAACTCAACTCAACTCAAAAGTTCTTGACTCAACTCAACTCATTTCAGCGCGCTAATTTCACGTGCTAATTAACGTCTGTAAGTGCTCACAGCTGAATAACAGTATACAGTCCCAGAGTGTTATAATCCAGCTGTTATCTTAGGCAAGGGAAATGCATTAATGGAAACTATACACATTAAATAAATGTCAATTGCAACGAGAAAAATATGGATGTGAAACGTAGACAATGAGCAGACTAGCTAAAAATGGCAGTGAAAATGTGGTTTCCGAGGAAAGTGCAAATAATTCCACGGACAGACAGGAAAACAAATGAGCATATCCTACAAGAAGCAAAGAAAACAGTCAACTGATGAGAGAAATTAGACGTAGATAGTCAACATTATTTGGGAACGTTATGAGAAGAAATAAATTAGAGAACTTGGTGACAACAGATAAAACTGAATGGAAAAGAACAAGGGAAGGCAAAGAAGTAAATCTGGATGACTTGACGACATGGCAAGGTCTGGACAAGAACACAGAGTGATCCACGACTCTAATGATAGTGTGAGATGGCGAGGCATGACTGTACACGCTATACGGCACGGCACATGATTATGATGGAGCAGTGGGGGATGACAGTTATTATTTCAAATGAATATCAATTTAGGAACACCTGGAAGCCATCAAGACAATTAATTAATAAATATACACGTAGGTGAAAGACTTAGTGACTAGAGGACGACATAGACAACATAAAAATTGAAAGCTATAGTTCAGTGGTTCTCAACCTTTTTTGGTCAATGCACCCTACCACCATATGTTCAGAATGTCATTTCCCCCTTCACACACACACACACACACACACACACACACACACACACACACACACACACACGCACACACGCACGCACGCAAGCACGCACGCACGCACGCACACAATAATTTTAGACCGTAATGCTGTGTCTAGTTTAGCAACAAACAATTAAAGAACAGAAATGATTGGTCGGTTCCAATGTTGTACACATATTACACATAAATAGCAAATGGGGGGTTCGAATTCCGGTCTGTAACTACAGCTTTCAATTGTTATGTTGTCTAGTGCGTCCTCTAGTCTCTAATTCTTACACCTACTCCTATAACGAATTCCGGCCTGTAACTACAGCTTTCAATTGTTATGTTGTCTAGTGCGTCCTCTAGTCTCTAATTCTTACACCTACTCCTATAACGAATTCCGGTCTCTAACTACAGCTTTCAATTGTTATGTTGTCTAGTGTGTCCTCTAGTCTCTAATTCTTACACCTACTCCTATAACGAATTCCGGTCTGTAACTACAGCTTTCAATGATTATGTTGTCTAGTGTGTCCTCTAGTCTCTAATTCTTACACCTACTCCTATAACGAATTCCGGTCTATAACTACAGCTTTCAATTGTTATGTTGTACAGTGTGTCCTCTAGTCTCTAATTCTTACACCTGCTCCTATAACGAATTCCGGTCTGTAACTACAGCTTTCAATTGTTATGTTGTCTAGTGTGTCCTCTAGTCTCTAATTCTTACACCTACTCCTATAACGAATTCCGGTCTGTAACTACAGCTTTCAATTGTTATGTTGTCTAGTGCGTCCTCTAGTCTCTAATTCTTACACCTGCTCCTATAACGAATTCCGGCCTGTAACTACAGCTTTCAATTGTTATGTTGTCTAGTGCGTCCTCTAGTCTCTAATTCTTACACCTACTCCCATGCGTGTCAAACAATACGTGTGTATTTATTTATTATTTCAAAACTTGCCATTAGTGATGGAAACATTTATATGTGCAGAGCCATATTTAACTTTTCATTTTCTTATTCAAATGGAGATCGCATTCAGCACAAGGCTCGCCAAACAATCTGATACGGTTACATTGTGAACACTGTACATGATTGGCACTTGTAGTTCGCTTTCTTGACATACCCGGCTCATCGGAAACATTATTATCAGTGATTTCGGATTGAAACAGAATATTACCGAGATTGGCACATATGGAACTGCTCGCCTTGAACTCACATCTCACACGAGACAGCTTCATCCAGAGATTGCTATATTGTTGGTTTATGGAAGCACTCTGTTCTGTGCTGGAATTAATGTCGTCATTGAGCTTTGTATCTACCAGTAAGTCCACATCTGAGTTAAACTCCATGTTTAAATTCGCCCTCTTTACAAGACACTGCAAGTTATTTGTACTCTCAGATAATGTGGAAACATTCGCAGAAACATTTCGTCGGAGATCGTCGCGGTTTTTATGTAACTCTCTTATGAGCTTTTCTCTCTCGTTATTGACAAGGCCATGCACTCTCTGAGTTAATTCTGTTATTTCTCTTTCCACAGAAACGATCTTCATTTCTACTTCGTTCAAAGCGTCTTTCTTGTACTTGCTTACGTACTAAAGTTTCGTATATTATAGGCTGAACCCGACCGATCTGCTCCTTTAATCTAGATCGACGATCGTCTGCAGCTTTCTTGATAGTAACCAAACGATGACAATTCTGATGAGTGGTAGTTGCACAAATATGGCAGGCGGTTCTAGAACAGTTAACACAGTAGAGATTAACTTCTACTTGTTCATGCCACGGACAAGGGTGGCGAACCCTGGGCTCTTTGTTCCTCTGAGCTTCTTGTCTATATGTGCGGGCCTCAATCAGGCCTTTCGTGATAAAGTCTGTCTTGAGCAGAGCGGCCCAGGCAGACGGTGGCGCTGTTACGTTTGGAGCCCAGATGGTTTGTCTACATTCAGGACACGAGAAATGTAATGGCGAGACTGAAGTTCTTGATGTTGAACTAGTGATGTGAGATTTCAAACAGCTCTCACAGAACCTACAAGAAACAACAATTTATGTAAATTTTCAAGCATCTCTCAAACTGTCTACAAGAAATAACCATTCATGCAATTATTATTATTAATCTACAAAATGTAACCCTGCATGTAATTATTGAAACATCTCTAACAAAGTCTTCATGAAACAATCATTGGCATCTTGACGTCTTGACAGACGATAGTTTGTACATTGTGCTTCAAAAATGCATGATAACTAGGCGGTAGCGAATGATACTGATCTGACCAATTCGCGCTGTAGATGTTCGTCCACAATGGATGCATGTGAACACACGGTCGTTTCCATCACAATGAACCACATTACGTCTCACATGCTCAGTGTGTGACTTATCTGCAATCATTTTCTCCTGTGTCTTTATTCCATTTCTGATATTTGCCCTGATATATGCAACACGTTCGGCGGCGATGTGCTCCCAATGTGCATTAGCAATGCCTGCATCAATCATGTCCCGCCTACACACATTTTGTATCGTAGTAGAGGCCGACCTCGAGATCTCTTACTAGTCAGTAATTCACAAGATATCCTTTTGGTATTCTGTCATCATCCATCCTCCTAACGTGTCCTATCCATCTGAGGCCACGAAGACTGAGCATAGAACAAACCGTCACACAAGATGATTGTTTCAATACTTCAGTACTTGTGATTTTGTTGTCTTGACACTAAACTCCAAATATTCTTCACAGACACAGCATATGAAAGCTCTTTAAACGTTTTTCTTGGTGTGAGTAAGTTGATCAGGCTTCATTGCCGTAAAGAAGAGTACTAAGGACACAGACTTGATAGAGAAGGACTTTTGTGTTGGCAGTAAGCTTTCTGTTCTCCCAGACTCTTTTTGTTAACATGTTGTTGCTGCTTATCGATCCTGATGTTGATTTCCTGATCTAGGAATAATTTGCTACTTACCTCTGATCCTAGATATGTAAAATGGTCTACTATCTTCAGTTACAGTTGTCAATAATGATTGATGGTAGCCCATGTGCACCTTGTGACATAATCTGAGTCTTCTTTTTGCTAATTGTTAAACCAAATTCAGAACAGGCATTGGAGAATGCAGATAGTAGACGTTGTATCATTCTTGCTATCATTCAAAAATATATCATAATCTACAAGAAACAACACTCCATGTTATTATTCAAACATCTATCATAATCTACAAGAAACAAACATTAATGTAATTATTTAAAATCTCTCATAATCTACAAGAATCAACCATCCAAATAATAATTTAAAAATCTATAATAACCAACAAGAAACAGCCATTTATGTCATAATACAAACATCTCTCATAAGAAGTTTAAAAATAAGCTGACAAAGATATCGATAATAGAAGAGGAGAAAATGGAGAAGGAGCAGAAAATGGAGGACGATGATAAGTAAAGAAGAAGAAGAAGAAGAAGAAGAAGAAGAAGAAGAAGAAGAAGAAGAAGACGAAGCAGTAGAAGAAGAAGAAGCAGAAGAAGAAGAAGAAGAAGAAGAAGAAGAAGAAGAAGAAGAAGAAGAAGAAGAAGAAGAAGAAGAAGAAGAAGAAGAAGAAGAAATATTGCATAATGAACATAATTGATATAAACCATATTAACTTTGTTAAAAGTGAGACATGCTAGCAGAGACCCAGATAGGTGTTACTCACCGATGCAGGCAGATGAGCACTTTTGGCTCCTTGAAAGTTTCTAAGCAGATGCTACAGGTCAGAATGTCTTCTTCTTGTGTGTGAGTGTCCATTGTCTAGAGACTTGAATGTGAACTTGAGATAGGCTTCAACTTCAGGACCAATAGGAACACTTGAGGCTTTCTCATAGGAAATCTAGTCACGGGAAGTTGATGAAATCATAAGGCAATGTGAAATACCTCAACGTGAAATACCTCGATGTGAAATACCTCAATGTAAAATACCTGTTTGTCATAATACACACAGACACACACACACACACACACACACACACACACACACACACGCACGCACGCACGCACACACACACACACACACACACACACACACACAGACACACACACATTGTTTGGGGCATATGTATATATATAAAAAAAGCCCCAACTGATATTTCAAATTTGGTTGGCAAGGGACGAAACACTTGGTCACCATCTGGAAACAAAGCTAAAACAATGGCGATCTGTCAGTCGTTGGTGTGTTGTCGGCCCATCTGGCTCGCGAAGACGAAAGATGTGAGAGGTTGCCCAATGTAAATAGTTGACCAGAATGTCAGAGATCTCCAGAATGTTTGTAGGTGACGCAACTGTTTCAAAGTCTCCTTTGTAAGGTGTCTCATTATTATTGATGTCGCAACTATACCTAAGTCTGCTTCGAAAAGTGACTTGTTGTTGGTGATGTTACAATTGATTTATTTGGTTGTTTCGGGATTTGAGACTTAAATATTGAGCACAACCCAACCCACTACGGACCTAAGGTTCATACCGGAATGCGATCAGCATTGTCAGAAGTGGGTTGTGCTCATTATTTAGATGTTACAATTGTTGGTGTATAATTTTCCCTTGTAATGGTATGTTATTATTTTTGGAGTCTAAGTTTCTATTGTTAATGTGTGATTTAACACACATTCAAACAGTCATACACCCACACTCAAACAGACATACACCCACACTCAGACAGCCTTACACCCACACTCAAATAGTCATACACACACACTCAAATAGTCATACACTCACACTTAAACATTTACACATACAGCCACACTCAAACAGTCATGCAAACACGCAAACAGTCATATATCCGCACTCAAACAGTCATACACCCGCACTCAAACAGTCATACACACACACTCAAATAGTCATACACTCACACTTAAACATTTACACATACAGCCACACTCAAACAGTCATGCAAACACGCAAACAGTCATACACCCACACTCAAACAGTCATACACCCGCACATACATCCACACATACACCCATATTCAAACAGGCATACACACACGCAAACAGTCATACACCCACACTCAAACAGTAATACACCCACACTCAAACAGTAATACACCCAGACTCAAATTGTCACACACCCACGTTTAAACATACATTCACACAAACACCCACAGCCAAACAGTCATACACTCACACTCAAACAGTCATACATCCACACTCAAATTGTCACACACACACATTTAAACAGCCATACACCCGCACACAAACCCACAGTCAAACAGTCGTACACCCACACTCAAACAGCCATACTCCCACACTCTAACAGTCATACACCCACACTCAATCAGTTATAGACCACCACATACACCCACACTCAAACAGCCATACACCCACACTCAGACAGTCACACCATCCATCCATCATCCATCATTTGCCATGCCGGTAAGCGTGGGCGGTCATGTTCTGCCATCTCACTCAGTCACTAGAGTCGTGGATCAGCTCCGTGTTCCTGTCTCGACCATGCCACGTGGCCAAGCCATCCAGGTATTTACTTCTAGGTCTTTCCCTTAGTCTCTTCCCTTCGATCTTGCAAGTTGTCACCAAGTTCTCCAAGTCATTTGTTCTCATAACATGCCCAACAAATTTTGACTGTCTACGTCTAATGACTCTAATCAGTTTACGATCTTCATTTGTTTCTTGAAGGACTTGTTCGTTGGTTTTTCTGTCTGTCTATGGTATTCTTTGCATTTTCCTCAGAAACCACATTTCCACAGACATTAGCTGTTTTTCAGTTTGATTGCTTCACATCCATACAAAAGTACAGGTTCTATGTAGCATCTCAAAACTCTTTTTCTCGTTTCGATTGATATCTTTTTGTTGGTCAGTATGTTTTTCATCTCGCAAAAGGCTACCTTCGCAATTGCAACTTTTGTTGTAATCTCTTCAAGGCATCTCCCATCAGATGTTATGACTGTCCCGAGATAACAGTATCGATTCACTTGTTTAAGAATATGTCCATCTACTCGTATATCACATTGTGGTATTTCCTTCTTCCCAGTGACGACCATAATCTGTGTCTTCTTAATATTCAGTTATAACCCTAGTTGTTCACTGTGTGCAACAACCGCATCTACTAAATTTTGCAGGTCCTGTTCATTGTCTGCAATCAAGACTGTATCATCTGCATATCTAATGTTATTGATGTATCGTCCCCCAATGGTGATTCCTTCCATATCTTCTATATTTCTAAATATATTTTCACTGTACAGGGAAAAAAGATCTGGAGACATTACACATCTCTGTCTCACACCTCTTTTAATAGGCTGATATTGACCTACATCGTTATCAATTCTGATGGCAGATTGTTGTTTCCAATATATGTTTTTTACAAGTCTAAGGTCTTATCCATCAATTTGTAGATCTTCAAGCATCCTTATCATGTTGACATGTCTCACTTTATCGAAAGCCTTTGTGTAGTCAATAAAGCAAAGATGTAGATCTTTGTTTACTTCTATAGAACGTTTGATTACGATTCTCAGTATATACACAGCATTTACTGTGCCCTTGCATTCTACAAACCCACATTTTTCTTCTCCTATTTCAGGTTGTATTTTCTTCCTAACTCTTTGCATGATAATTCTCAGCAGAATCTTTGTGATGTGGCTCATTATACTAATTGTTCTATGTTGATCGAATTCCATGGGTCCTGATTTCTTCGAGATTGCAATAAATATAGAATTACATAATTCAGGAGGTATATCTCCAGTATCGTTTATTGTGTTCAGCAGTCTGGTGACTTGGTCTATTCCATATTCTTCTAAGGCATTGATCATTTCTACTGTGATGTTATCTGTACCCGTGGTCTTGCCAGTTTTCATTTGGTTAAGAGCATTCTGAACTTCTATCTTAAAAATTGCTGGTCCTTCATTATTATTCCAATGATTATATTGTTCTTCTCTTGTATCATCATACAGGTCTTTCACATAACCTGACCGCACATGTAAAATCTTATCTTTTTCTATTATGATTTTGCCATCTTTGGTTTTTAGGCAACCCGTTGATGTGTGTGTTCTTTTGTTAGTGATGTCATTAATTCTTTTGTGCATTAATTTTATATTCCAGGTGTTTTGTTGATGTTCAATTTCCTTGCCATTTCCCCCAAGCCATGTTTCTTTAGCCTCTTTGCATAGCTTCCTAACTTTCCTGTGAATCTATTCATATTTTTCCTTGTTATTTTTGTTATTTCTTCTTACTTCCATGAGTTTTAAGATGTCTTCCGTCATCCATTTCTTGCGTCCTATTATGTTTATTTTTGGGATGGTTGTTTCTGCAGCTTGGTTGACTGATTTCTTTAAAATTTCCCATTGGTCACTGACGTCTTGAAATAATATTTCCATATCGGACACTGCATCGAATCTGTTCTTTACCTCTACGTTGAATTTATCTTTTATTTCCTCACTATTCAGTGCTTGTAGATCAAATTTTGTGTTTCTTGGTGAATATTTGACTTTCTTTAATTTTTTATGTAAATTGCTTAAGATTAATCTATGGTCGCTGTAGCAGTGTGCGCTTGGTATAGTTTTTGCGACTTTTAAGGCATTTCGAAATCTTCTGTTGATGAGGATGTAATCAATAAGGTTTCTGACCTTATGATCAGGACTCCACCATGTACATAATCTTCTTGGGTGCTGTTGAAACCTGGTGTTTCCAATAATCAAATCTTGCTCTTTTTCCCACTGTACTAGTCTGCAACCTCTTTCATTCTGTCCCCTTAGTCCATACTTGCCTACTATGCATCCGTCCTGTTGATTTTCAACTTTGGCATTCAAGTCACCCATTATGATAGTTACTTCTGAATTCTTGCATTTCTTGAAGGCTTTCTCTAAATCACTATAAAATTCATCAATGCTGTCATCACTACTGTCTGCTGTTGGTGCATAAATTTGTATGACGTTGACATCAAAAGGTCTTCCACTCAAGTTCACAAGTAACACTCTGTCTGATACAGTCCAATATCCCTTGATCGATTTTGCTCTCTGTAGCCATTTTAATTGCTACTCCTCGCTGTTGTTTCTCTCCACAAGAATAGATTATTCTATATTCCTCATATGTCATAAAGCCTATTCCTGTCCATCTGGTCTCACATACACCTAACAGGTTAATATTTAATCTTCTTACTTCAGTCTTAATGTTATCAAATTTTCAATCCCCACTCATAGTTCTTACATTCCAAGTTCCTGCTTTCAATGTTGATATTCTTTTGCACTTAGTATCCTGATGGCGGTCTAGAGTCTCCTGGTGCACATGACTACCCCTACCGGGCGAGGCTGCTCCTATGGAGCACTCATTTACGCCGTTTCTCTGATTATCGATAAGACTGCAGTAAAGATATTCTTGGCATCTGTAAAGAAGGTATTTTGCCATTGCTTTCCTTCCTAGCAGTGACCATACTGGTCGATGACCGTAGCCATTGCCTCCCAAAAAAGGAGATCCTCTGCCTACTGTCGTGAAGCTGGAGACCATAACCTACAACTATCTGACGGCTGCTCTTCAACTTCATCCACCACCTGTACCCATGGCTTCACGTAACCCTGATCGGGGCGCTAACCGGTACTCCACCTTGCCCAAGGGTGTCCCGTAGGCTAGCGGAGGAAAGGAGGCACCTTACCTCTCCTTTGATAGGGAATGCCCCTATCCAGCCATCCGGACAGTCACACACCCACACTCACACCTACACTCAAACATTCATACACCCGCACACACACTCAAACTCAAACAGCCATACACCCACATTCAAACAGCCATACACCAACACTCAAACAGATATACACCCACACTCAAACAGTTTTATACCCACACTGAAACAGCCATACACACACACAAACACACACACTCAAACAGTCATACACCCACACATAGACAAACACATACACCCATACTCAAACAGTCGTACACCCACACATAGACAAACACATACACCCATACTCAAACAGTCGTACACCCACACTCAAACAGTCATATACCCACATTTAAACAGTCATTCATAAACACAAACACCCACAGTCAAATAGTCATACACCCACACTCAAATAGTCATACACCCACACATACATCCACATATACACCCACACTCACACAGGCACACACACACACACACATACACACACACACGCAAACAGCCATACACACACACTCAAAATGTCACACACCCAGATTTAAACAGTCATACATCCACACAAACACCCACAGTCAAACAGTCATACACCCATACTCAAACAGTAATATACCCACATATACGTCACACATACACCCATACTCAGTCAGTCATACACACACACACGCAAACAGTCATACACTCACACTTAAACAGTCGTACACCCACACTCAACCAGCCATACACCCACACTCAGACAGTCACACACCGCACTCAAACAGTCATACACCCACACTCAAACAGTTATACACCCTAACTCAAACAGTCACACACACACACACAGACACGCGCGCAAACAGTCATACTCCCACACTCAAACAATCATACACCCACACATAAACCCCAACTCGAACAGTCATACATACATACACAAACAGTCATACACCCACACTCATACAGTAATACACCCGCACTCAAACATTCGTACACTCGCACATACACTCAAACTCAAACAGCCATACACCCACACTCAAACAGCCATACACCAACACTCACACAGCTGTACGCCCACATTCAAACAGTTATAAACCCACACTCAAACAGCTTCACACACACACACACTCAAACAGTCAAACACACACATATAGACAAACACATACACCCACACTCAAACAGTTGTACACCAACACTCAAACAGCCATACATCCACTTCAAACATTCACACACATACACACACACACACACACACACACACACACACACACACACACACACACACACTCAAACAATCCTACATAAAAACTCAACAGGCACACACCCTACATAGACCCACACATATACCCACACGTACACTCACAATTACACCCACACATATACATACACCCACACTTAAACACAAACATACACTAACACGTACACACAAATAGACCCACACATTAACCCACACATGCAAACACACACACCCACACATGCACACACATACACCCACAAATGCACACACACACACACACACACACACACACACACACACACACACACACAACAGGAGAAATGGAATCAATCGAGAAACTTTTCGGCGAATCATTATGAGACCGACGATCTACAAAAGACTTGCCTGATGATATAAACACATATATGTGGCTGTAATTATTAATAATATGATATGCATACATATGTGTTAACTGTAACATTAATAATATGATATGCATACATATGTGTAACTGTAATCATTTAATAATATGATATGCATAACATATGTGTAACTGTAATCATTAATAATATGATATGCACACATATGTGTAACTGGAACATTAATAATATGATATACATACATATGTGTGACTGTAATCATTAATAATATGATATACATACATATGTGTGATTGTAATAATTAATAATATGATATACATACATATGTGTGACTGTAATCGTTAATAATATGATCTACATATGTGTGACTGTAATCATTAATAATATGATAATGCAAACTATGTGTGACTTTTATCATTAATATATGTATATACATACATATGTGTGATTGTAATAATTAATAATATGATATACATACATATGTGTGACTGTAATCGTTAATAATATGATATACATATGTGTGACTGTAATCATTAATTATATGATATGCAAACATATGTGTGACTGTGAATCAGTAATAATATGATATTGCAACACTATCTGTGTGACTGTAATCATTATTAATATGATATGCAAACATATGTGTGACTGTAATCTTAATAGATACGATATACATACATATTTGTGACTGTAATCATTATATATGATATCATACATATGTTGTGATTGTTAATAATTAATAATATGATATACATACATATGTGTGACATGTAATCGTTAATAATATGATATACAATATGTTGTGACTTGTAATCATTACTAATAGATTATGCACACATATGTCTGCTGTAATCTTTAATAATATGAATACATAATGTGTGACTGTAATCATTAATAATATGATATGCACACATATGTGTGATCTGTAATCATTATAATATGATATGCAAACATATTGTGACTGTATTCATTAATAATATTAGAATGATATACATATGTTGACTGTAATCATTCAATAATATGAATATGCAAACATATGGTGTGATGTAATAATATAATATGATATGCAAACATTGTGTGACGTAATCATTAATAATTGATATACATATGTGTACTGATAATCATTAATCTATGTATGATCTACACATGTGTGACTGTAGCTTAATACTATGATATACTACATATGTGTGACTGTAATCTTAATAATATGATATCAATATGTGTGACTGTAATCCATTAATAATATGACACAACATATGTGTACAGTAACATCATGAAGACCGTCTGATATACATATGTGTGACTGTATCATTAATATAATATATGCAAACATATGTGTGACTGTCAATCATTAATCTAATATGCAACATATGTGGTGACTGGTAAGATAATTAATAATATTAAGATATGCAACCTATATATGACTGTAATCATTAATAATACTGATATGACATATGTGTGAGGTGTGAACTGGTAATCATTATAAATCTGAATGACATACATATGTGTGACTGTAATCATTAATAATATGATATACAAACATATGTGTGACTGTAATCATTAATAATATGATATACATATCATCAATCATGCCGGAAAGCGTGGCGGTCCTGACTCGCCATTTGTCCACTCGATCACACAGTGTCGTGGATCAGCTCACGTGGTCCTTCTCGTCCATGCATGTGAACAAGCCATCCAGGTGATTTTCCTCGCGGTCTTTCTCTGGTCGTGTTCCGTTCGATCTGCCAGTTGTCACTAGAATTCTCCAATCATTCTTCTCGTAACATGTCCAAAAATTTTGACTGTCTATCGTCTAATTCTCTAATCAGTTTACGATGTTCATAGTTGTCTCCTGTAGTACTTGGTCATTGTGTTTTTCTGTCGTCCTTGTATTCTTTGCATTTGACTCAGAAACCGACATTCTGCAGCCATCAGATGCTTTTTCAGCTGACTGCTCATTGTCCAAGTTGGTTCCACATCCATACACAAAGAACAGAGGCTCTATGTATCGCCCTCAACACTCTTTTTCTCGTTTCAATTGACATCTTTTTATATATACATATACATATGTGTGACTGTAATCATTAATAATATGATATGCAAACATATGTGTGACTGTAATCATTAATAATATGATATACATACATATGTGTGACTGTAATCATTAATAATATGATATACATATGTGTGACTGTAATCATTAATAATATGATATACATATGTGTGGCTGTAATCATTAATAAAATCATATGCATTCATATGTGTGTCTGTAATCATTGATAATATGATATAAATACATATATGTGACTGTAATCATTAATAATATGATATGCAAACATACGTGTTACTGTAATCATTGATAATATGATATACATACATATTTGTGACTGTAATCATTGATAATATGATATGCATACATATGTGTGACTGTAATCATTAATAATATGATATGCAAACATATGTGTTACTGTAATCATTGATGAGTATTGATGCTCCATACCTATAGTGTGACTGTACAATCATTGATAATATGATATAGCCATACATATTCTTTATCTGAGCTGTAATCATTGCTCAGACAGTAGCGTTGCCTGCTACGGTGTTTGATGGATAGACACCATCACTTTGTGTAGCCTGCTTAATAGGTGCTCACTCAGTCTTATTCTCATTGTTCGCAGGTATGACGAGTTCAAGCTTGGCACCCGCTTCGCCACGCGTGCATGCCAGGCATCAGAGTATTTCACATGAGGCTGGGTAACACGGCTGCTAGATGGTGATCAGAAGATTGTATTGCATTCGAATTCTTAATCAGATGAGAATATTTTATATGCAATATGTATCTTGGATAGTTAGAGCAATGAGATTCTTGCATAGTTTCCTATAACCAGTTCTATTGTATGGCTGCGACCCCGGACAGTCGTACAAAATGGTTTGCATATCCTTTACGAACATCGCTGTCACATCAGCATCTTTCACAGGCTGATTGTTGATATGCTTGCAACATAGCGCTCAGTAGTTTTCCATTGCTATTCATGAGCGCCGGCTCAAATACCCAGTAAGTACCGACGCGATTCGAACCATCGCTGATTCTCACATCGCCTACGTTACCTAGCGTGTATACGCTACGAGATTACGGAGAAAAGTCGCTAACCTCTAGGCCCGGAAGTCGGCACAATTAGTAAACAGGCGTAAAATATCCCTGGAGTCTTTGAAGGTACGGTTTTAGAGAATAATGATGCTAAAAATTCCTTGCACAGCCAAAATGAGCAATGCGGACACACTGAGGGGGGCTAACTCGCTAGGACAACTTATGACAAACACTAGAAAGAGCCACTCTTCGTCTCTTTACCATATTATGTGTAACAAGAAATGGAACATATTGTGACAACCGGAAAGAATTGTCGAAAAAGAGATGGAAGAAGACTACAGGGAGAAAGAATTCTTGGTAGTCTTGTTTAATTATGCAATTTGATTGGTTACTTGGAACGTGTGTCCTCTTTCGGTCCTCACATGAGTGTTGTTTGTCCATCAAGAATGATGATGACCATTCATTTCATCCAGTGGGGTTGAAAGTATGAAGCCGTGAATTCTAAGATGGCCGATAAAGCCTATTTTGGCTCGAAATGTTCTTTGACAGTGTGGACAAAGAATGCTTGACGTTCCTGGAGGGGCATCTCTTGCAGTGGTTTTTCTGTCCAGCCTTTTCTTCAAAGCTCTTGCAGTCCTGGTTGCCTCACACGTGACTGCACCCTTGCGTAATGATGTACGCCAATAATTTCGGTCTTTGACTGCAGTCTCCCAAGTGTCATGATGAAGTTCAAAAGCTTTTAGTGAGATCTTCAGAGTGTCTTTAAAGGGTTTCCTCTGACCGCCTTGGGAGCGTTTACCACAACGCAGCTTGCTGTAAACATTTAATTTAGGGAGCCTGTGATCTGACATGAGAGTCAAGTAACTAGCCCAACGAATCTGATTCTTCATTAGTAGAGTGTGGATACTGGGCATGGACGCTCTTTCTAGGACTTCAGTGTCTGGGATCTTGTCTTGCCACTTCAATAGCTTCCTAAGGCAGACTGTGTGGAAGTGGTTTAATTTCCCAGCGTGTCGCTGGTAAACAGTCCAGGTTTCACAAGGATACAGTAGCGTTCACATGAGTACACTTACATTCGTACATCCACTCTGACAGAGACGTCGTGAAGAGTTGAGATGAGTTAAGTCAAGAACTGACATCATTGCACTCGGATCATTCCCATAAGCGTTCAGTCATCATCGTCAACAGCCA
Organism: Cepaea nemoralis; assembly: GCA_014155875.1. Classification (NCBI taxonomy): domain Eukaryota; kingdom Metazoa; phylum Mollusca; class Gastropoda; order Stylommatophora; family Helicidae; genus Cepaea; species Cepaea nemoralis. The sequence goes on from JACEFZ010002205.1 coordinate 116,579, forward strand.
GCGAAGAGTTCTAATACTATTGGTGCTCGTTGCAATCTGATTATATGTCCGTCTTTCTATACCTCTAAGTGACGAATGTCTACCAGATCCTCTGACCACCCCTTACTGTTGCATTCTCTCTAGACTATGATAGTCCATCTGTTCGTCTGCATTATATTGCTCCCATAGGATCTTCACTACATCTGTCTTATTATGCATCAAATCACCCCTCAATAATGCAGCATTAGCCAATCTGTCTGCTTGTTCATATTCAACCACACCAGAGAAAAGATCCAGCGAATGCTCACAACCCGCGTCACCTGAATTGATGCATACCAGTGGAGTGACTGGCCGAGTGGCTACAACGCCGGATTCTCCTTTAAGAGATCCGGGTTCGAATCCTCGGAAAGGTGTGGGATTTTTTTTTCTGTCAGGGGCAGAAAGAAAATCCTAACCTGCGCATTTCGCAGTGACTGCACTAGCCAGGCGGCCTTAATTCCTCAGGCTCAAAGACCCCCCTGCCATACACCGCAAGGTACTATATTGACAGTAAATGACAGATGACAGTTGGTGTTTGAGTTTTTCCATGTGTGTTCACATTATTAAGTTTAGGCCATGGAGTTTGCAGTGGGCTGCAAAAACACATGGACCCTCGGTTTACAAAGCGTGAGTACTCTTCTCTTGAAGATTCTGTAAACTTCCAGTACTCTATTGGTCTCTGTTAGGATACATCACTTTATTCTTAATCTATACATCTAGATAGTCTTTTTTTTTTTTAGCCAATTCACGTTTCTTATACAGTTGGTTAATAAGATGTGATGATTCTTTTCCTTATATCTTCACCCACCCAACCCACAACATCACAGACACATAAAAAATTTGTATATAAGCATACAACGATTATCAGGACTTATCACTACTTAGTTTATTATTATTATTATAATTATAATTATAATATTATTATGATTATTATTATTATTATTATTATTATTATTATTATTATTATTATTATTATTATTATTATATTATTATTATTAACCTAGATGCAGTTGTAAACATAGTTAAAATATGAATATTTGTTTGCTAAAGAAGCTTTAGTTTCGTAGTTCTGTAATGTAAGCTGCACTATTTGTGTTTGTGTTATTTTATCTTGTTCATGGTATTTTGAGGTCACGATTAGTATAAGTGCGAACCAGTCTCTGAAACGGCGATGTGTCGTGAACATTTGGAACAGAGCTGTGTGTGAACATGTGTAACAGCACTATATGTGAACATGTAGAACAACGATGTGTGTGAATCATGTGGAACATAACTATATGTACACATGTAGAACAACGATGTGTGTGATCATGTGGAACATAACTATATGTAAACATGTAGAACAACGAGTGTGTGCGAACATGTGGAAACATAACTATATGTAAACATGTAGAACACGATGTGTGTGAACATGTGGAACATAACTATATGTAAACATGTAGAACAACGATGTGTGTGAACATGTGGAACAGCGCTGTGGGTGAACATGTGGAACATAACTATATGTAAACATGTAGAACAACGATGTGTGTGAACATGTGGAACATAACTATATGTAAACATGTAGAACAACGATGTGTGTGAACATGTGGAACATAACTATATGTAAACATGTAGAACAACGATGTGTGTGAACATGTGGAACATAACTATATGTAAACTTGTAGAACAACGATGTGTGTGAACATGTGGAACATAACTATATGTAAACATGTAGAACAACGATGTGTGTGAACATGTGGAACATAACTATATGTAAACTTGTAGAACAACGATGTGTGTGAACATGTGGACATAACTATATGTAACTTGTAGAACAACGATTGTGTGAACATGTAGAACATAACTATATGTAAAATGTAGAACACGATGTGTGTGATCAGTTTGGACATACTGTATGTCAACATGTAGAACCACGATGTGTGTGAACATGTGGAACAGCACTGTGGGTGAACATGTGGAACAGCACTGTGTGTGAACATTTAGAACAGCGTTGAATGTGAAAGCGTTAAACAGCGGTGTGTGAGAACATGTGAAAAGCGATGTGTGTGAACATGTGGAACAGCATTAAATGTGAGCATGTGGAGCAGAACTATATATGAACACGTGGAACAGCGCTGTATGTGAACATGTGGACGAGCACTGTGTGCAAATATGTGGAACAGAGCTGTGTGTGAACATCTGGAACAGTGCTGTGCGTAAACATGTGAAACAGCGCTCTGGTTGAACAAGTGGAACAGCGCTGTGTGTGATCAATTTGATCAGAACTTTATGTGAACTTGTGGAACAGCGCTGTGTGTGTACATATGGAACAGTAATGTGTGTGAACATGTGGAATAGCGCTGTGTGTGAAGATGTGCAGCAGACCTATTTGTGAACATGTGGGACAGCGCTGTTTGTGAACAGTGCTGTGTGTGAGCTTGTGGAACAGCACTGTGTGTGAACATGTGGAACTGCGCTTTGGGTGAACATGTTGAACAGAAATTTATGTAAATTTGTGGAACAGCATTGTGTATGAACATCTGGAACAGCGCGGTGGGCGAACATGTGGAACAGAACTGTGTGTGAACATGTAGAACAGCGTTGAATGGGTAAGCGTTAAACACCGCTGTGTGAGAACATGTGGAAAAATGCTGTGTGTGAAAATGTGGTACAGCGTTGAATTTGAACACGCGGAGCAAAACTATACGTGAACATGTGGAGCAGCGCTGTATGTGAACATGTGGAAGAGCGCTGTGTGTGAACATGTGGAAGAGCGTTGAATTTGAGCATGTGGACCAAAATTATATGTGACTATGAGGAACAGCGCTGTATGTGAACATGTGGAAGAGCGCTGTTGATGAACATGTGGAACAGAGCTGTGTGTAACCATGTGGAACAGCGCTCTGTGTGAACATGTGAAACAGCTCTGTGTGTGAACTTGTAGAATAGAGCTGTATGTAAACATGTGGAACAGCGCTGTGTGTGAACATGTGAAACAGCGCTGTATGTGGACAGGCAGAACAGTCCTCTGTTTGAACATGTCGAACAGTGCTGTGTGTAAACATGTTGACCAGAACTTTATGGGAACTTGTGGAACAGCGCTGTGTGTGAACATGTGGAACAGCGCTGTATGTGAACACGCGGAACAGCTCTGTGTGTCAACATGTGAAACATTTGAATGTGAAGATGTGGAATAGCGCTGTATGTGATCACTTAGAACAGCGCTGAGGCTGAACATATGAAACAGCACATGTTCACACACAGAGCTGTTCTACATGTTTACAAACACAAATCAAATCAAAATCAAATCAAATCAACTTTATTAGGGTCACAAATTGGGCGCGCAGGCCCGTCTTACATTCGGCCCTTCCATCACTCGTCTTTCGTTCATCAAGAGCATTATACATTTACATAGGAAGAAAAATAAACATTGTGAAATGAATGTTGTAAACATAAACAAGGCTAATTACCATGTTATGAGGCCCATCTCCCACCTATCCATACATCACCCCACCCACACCCCCACCTACCCACACACACGCGCACCAAGGGACACATAAACACCCCCACCTACCGACACACACGCACACCAAGGGACACATACATACCCCACCAACCGACCCATCCCCCTCCCGCACATCCCCCACCCACACACACTGCCCTCACCTGATCCCCCAACCAAAACACACTCGCCACCCACAAACATTCCCCCACCAACCCACACATCCCACGCCCATCCACATCCTACCCACACATCCTCTCCCCACCCACACCTCAAACCACCAATCCCCCAGCCACATCTCCATACACAACATATTCCCCACCCACACACACAATCCCCCACCAACCCACACATCGCACATCCACTCACACATCCCCAAACCATACACACACATCCCCACCAACTGACATGTCCCCCCCCCCCCCGCCACACACACACACACATCTCCCTAACCACCCATACATCCCCAATCCACTCACACACACCCCACCACCCACACATACAACTTCCACCCACCCACACATGCCTTAACCTAATCCCCCACCACACAATCCCCCACCCGCACATGACATACACCCCCTACCGCGCACTATTCCCAACCCACGCACCACACACACACATATCCCTCACCAACACATCCCCACTTACCACACCCACACACATATCCCCCACCCAGATACCACACAATATTACCACCCACACCCACACAGATACCCTTACCCATCCACCCCACATACCCCCACTCACACACCACAAAAATTCCCCACCCACACACACATACCTCACCCACACAATATCACCAACCAACACACCACACACCTCTCCCCACCCACACACGCATTCCCTACCCGTCCACCAACACACACTCACTCACGCATACATCCTCCACTACGCACCCACACACCCCCACCCACCCACTCCAACCAAACATCTTTCGATCACAATACCCCTACCCCCACACACATCCTCCACCCACTCACACATCCCACCCCGACACATACAACTCCCTCACCCACCTACACATCCCTAAGCCACTCACACACCCCCACCCACACATTCCCCATCCACATACACACATCTCCCACTCACACATGGACATGTAGAATAGCGATTTGTTTGACCATTTGGCAAAGCGCTGTTTGTAAACATGAGGAATAGCGCTGTGTGTGAGGAACATGTAGAACAGCGCTGTTTGGGAACATGTGGAACAGAAATAGATCTGAACATGTGGAACAGCTGTGTGTGAATACGTTGAACAGCGCTGTGTGAGAACATGTGAAAAAGCGCTCTGTGTAAACATGTGGAACAGTGTTGAATGTGAACACATGGAATAGCGCTGTATGTGAACGTGTGCAACAGCTTTGTATGTGAAAATATGGTACAGCTTTGTGTGTGAACATGTTAAATATAACTATATGTAAACATGTAGAACAAGGATGTGTGTGAACATGTGAAACAGAAGTTTGTGTGAATTTGTAGAACAGCTTTGTGTGTAAACATTTGGAACAGAGCTGTCTGTGAAAATGTGGAAAATAACTATGTGTGAACATCTAAAACAGCGCTGTATGTGAACATGCGGAATAGCGCTTTTTGTGAACATGTGAAATAACGCTGGGTGTGAACATATGGAACAACGATGTGTTTGAAAATTTGTGTGTGAACATATGGAACAGCGCTGTGTGTTAACAAGTCGAACAGTATTTAGTGTGTACATGTGGAACAGAAGTATATATGAACATGTGAAACAACAATGTGTGTGAACATCGGAAACTGCATTGTGTGTGAACATTTGGAACTGCGCTGTGTGTGAACATGTGGAACAGAACTACGCTGAACTTTAATGCAGCGTTGTGTATGAACATGTGGCACAGCGCTGTGTGTAATCTGGTAGAACAGCGATGTTTGTAAACATGTGAAACAGCGTGCAATGTGAACACGTGGAACAGCGCTGTGTGTGAACATGTGGAACTGTGCTGAGTGTGAACATGTGGAACAGCATTGAATGTTAATATGTGGAAAAGAGCTGTATGTGAACATGTGAAACAGCGCTATGTGAGAACCTGTCGAACAGCGATGTTTGTGAACAAGTGGAGTAGCTCTGTGTGTGAACACATGGAACAGCGCTGTGTGTGAACATGTAGAACTGTGCTGAGCGTGAACATGTGGAACAGCGTTGAATGTTAACATGTGGAACAGAGCTGCATGTGAATATGTGGAACAGCGCTGTGTGAGAACCTGTGGAACAGCGATGTTTGTGAACATGTGGAGTAGCTTTGTGTGTGAACATTCGGAACAGAGATGTGTGTGAAAATGTGGAACAGAACTGTACGTGAACATTTGGAACAGCGCTGTGTGTGAACATGTAGAACAGCGCAGTGTGTGAACAAGTTAAACATTATTGTGTGTGAACATGTGGAACAGCGTTGTGTGTGAACATGGGGGACATCACTTTTTGTGAACATGTGGAACAGGACTCTGTGTGAACAAATTGAACATTATTGTGCGTGAACATGTGGAACAGCGCTGTGTGTGAATATGTGAAACCCCGCTGTGTGAACATGTTGAAGAAAACTTCATGTGAAAATGTGGAACAACATTGTGTGTGAAAATTTGAAACAGAGCTGTGTGTGTTAATGTGGAACAGAACTATATGTGAACATGTGGAACAGCGCTGTGTGTGAACATGTGGAAAAGCGCTATGTGAACATGTGGAACAGCGCGTCTTGTGACAATCTGAAACAGCTCTGTGTGTGAACATATTGAACACCGCTGTGTGTGACTATGTGGAACAGTGATGTGTTTGAACATTTGGAACAGCGCTATGTGTGAACATGTGGAACAGCGCTTTGTGTGGGAACATGTGGAACATCGCTGTGGGTGACTACGTAGAACGGCGAAGTGTTTGAACATTTGGAACAGCGCTGTGTGTGAACATATTGAACAGTTTGTGTGTGAACATGTGGAACAGCGCTGCGAGTGAAGATGTTGAACATAACTTTATGTGAATTTGTGAAACAGCATTGTGTATGATCATTTGGAGCAGAGCTGTGTGCGAAATTGTGGAACAGAACTGTATGTGAGTATATGGAACAACGCTGTGTGTGACCGTGTAGAACAGCGCTGTGTGTGAACAAGGGGAACAACGCTGTGTGTGAACATGTCGAACAGCTATGTTTGTGAACATGAGGAAAGCGATGTGTGTGAACATGTGGAACAGCGGTGTGTGTGAACATGTGGAACCACGATGTGTGTGAACATGTGGAGCGGCACTGTGTGTGAACATGTGGAACAGCGATGCGTGTGAACATGTGGAACAGCGCTGTGTGTGAACATGTGGAACCGCACTGTGGGTGAACATGTGGAACAGCACTGTGTGTGAACATGGGGAACCGCACTGTGGGTGAACATGTGGAGCAGCACTGTGTTGTGAACATGTGCAACAGCTGTGTGTGTGTGTGTGTGTATGTGTGAACAAGTTTTACAGCACTGTGTGTGCACACGTGGAACAGCGTTTTGTGTGAACATGTGGAACACCGCTTTGTAAGAACATGTGGAACACAACTCTGTGTGAACATGTGGAACACCGCTTTGTGTGAACATGTGGAACAGTGTTTTGTGTGAACTTGTGGAAAAGCCCTTTGTGTAAACGTGTGGAACAGCGCTTTGTATGAACATGTGGAAACATCGCTGTGTGAACATGTGGGACAGCACTACATGTTAACACGTGAAACAACGCTGTGCGTGAACATGTGGAACAGCGCTGTCTGGCCTAGAGCTATGAAGACAGCATGTAGATGTCTACCCAAGGGGAGATACAAGAAGGGCAGAAAGTCAGACAGCCCTACAGCCCAATTCTAACCCTGTAAACATGAAGTTCGCTCATTCATTTATTCGTTCGTTAGTTATTTCGTTCCCATAGAATTGACATTTACAAACAATTACGCATTATTGTACTATCTCTCATTGTGGTTTGATCATTGGAGTATCTGAGATATTTGCACATATTTTAATTTATTCTGTTTATTATGACTTAATTAGGTCACTGTAGTGTGATCTCTGCGGTGTGGGTTGTGTGCGTGTGTGTGTGTGTGTGTGTGTGTGTGTGTGTGTGTGTGCTGATGAAGGCTTGTCACCGCATCGTTCTCTTTTCCGTAGATGCTGTTGTTGTTGTTGATTTTTTGTTGGTGGTGTAACGCTGCCCTATACATAGTTTTTAGTAACATGTTTATATGTCCCCAACTTTCAGTTTTAACCCATCTTATTTATGTATTCACAAATATGCAATTTAATATTTGTCTTCTATCTCTCCCCCCCAAAATAACGAAACGCATCCATTCGCTGTGATACACACCTAAACTAGAATCACATCAATACACTCAGCAGGCCAACAAAAATCCACCAACAAATGATAACACCGACTTCAAATGATGCATCTCGTAGAGAACGTCTGTGAGATACGAGCACGTCTCATCACAACACGGATGCTGTAAATATGTCTGCCAGTCCGCGCCCTCTCTCTAAGATCACCTGACTGGAACATGTAACGCATTAACTGCGTCATTTCTTAGAAACGATGCGATGTGAAAAAAACCTTATTGAATACCAACCTCTTCTATATTAAGATACAAATTCGTACAATAGATGCGGGGGTCACTGACGTCAGTGAAATTTAACACGCACGACCACCGCCGTTTCTGTATAATCGTTAATTCAAGGAAGACGTAATCAGTGTAGATACATGTGTACCTGCGATCTGACAAAGCAAGTTAAAAGTGTAATTATTAAAATGGTGCAAAATGGAGCTAATCAAAGGATTATTCCATTCCATATAAAATAGCTATTGAGCAGTGAATTACTAAATACTGTAAATAGCTGCACAACATTGAAGAAATATGTTGGATGTAGAGCAATAGGAATACCCCGTACAAGATGGAGTGATGGTATTAAGAACAACCTTAGAGAAGTGAGTACCAACCTACAAAGCACATTAAAATGAGCGCAACTAATATTGTTACACCTGCCCCTAAAAAATCACTGAGGTAAATAGAGGAAGAGGACAAAGCAAGAACGTAATTTTCAAAGGGTCACAAATTGGGCACGTAGGCCAATCTTACATTCGGCCGCTCCTAATCACGTCATCCTTCGCACTGCACATGTGTCTATCATTAATGTTACATTTACACTGAAACATTGTAAAATGAATGCTGTGAATATGCACGCAACAAAGAATTCATATTTTCACGTTATCACACACACACACACACACACACACACACACACACACCACACACACACACACACACACATACAGACACACACACACACACACACACACACACACACACACACACACACACACACACACACACACAGACACACACACAGACATTCACACACATAAATACATACAGACATAGCAATATAAATACATACAAACATAGCAACATACACGCAATCAGACAGACAGACAGACAGACTTCTGTTCCAAGATCCGGCATGTACAAGTGTAGCGTGACTGTCGACGCTAGGGCGTCCCTGCATGTCAGATTTGCATACACACGTGATGTTCTGTCGTGAACATGCTAACAACATATCCATACGAACAGTTCTGACGTAGATCCGAGCAAGTGCTTCATTCAGGTTATCCAACACACGCTTTCAGTTTCGGTCGTCAAGCTTCTTGTTCTTGTTCTTATTCTCCTTGTTGTTGTTGTTGTTGTTATTGTTGTTGCTGCTGCTGTTGTTGTTGTTGTTGTTGTTGTTGTTGTTCTTCTTCTTCTTCTTCTTCTTCTTCTTCTTCTTCTTCTTCTTCTTCTTCTTCTTCTTCTTCTTCTTCTTCTTCTTCCTTCTCCTCCTCCTCTTCCTCTTCTTCTTCTTCTTCTTCTTCTTCTTCTTCTTCTTCTTCTTCTTCTTCTTCTTCTTCTTCTTCTTCTTCTTCTTCTTCTTTCTCCATTTTCCTTAGTTATCTGCAGTAATCGTCCATATTTAACGTTGGTAGTACATGTTATGAGAAGAAATGGATTGGAGAACTTACGTGATAACTGGCAAGATCTAATGGAACAGACCAAAGGGAAGACGGAGAAGTAAATACCTGGATGGCTTGGCCACATGGCATTGTCGAGACAGGAACTTTGAGCTTTTCTACGACTCTGGTGAATGAGTGAAATGGCGAGTCATGACCGCCCACGCTTTCCGGCATGGCACTTGCTTGATTGAGCATAATGTCCAAAAATAGTTCGTGTGACATTTGCTTGGTAGTTACACGTATCCTTGGATTATCCAGAAGTACGCTAGTTGTCCCAGTACCTGATTTGCATTTGTACAACGTATGTTGATTTCTCTATCTATTACTCCCATCTGAAGAGAAAATCGACCCTAAATATTTAAATTAGCTTGTTTGTTTTATTTCCGAGTCGCTTACTTTTATTGAAGTTTCTGTCTACCTATCACCATTGTCCCTGTCTTTGCACTGCTTATTTTCCTGTTATATTTCAGGTGACTCTCTTCATTTTCTGCTATTAACACTTAGTCTCCGCAGATGACAATTCTGAAATGTGGCATCTGACACGTGTATCTTAAGTACTGACATTAATATCACACGTAAGAAGTGTAGAACACGCCCACACGAGTCACAACAGATCTGCGGGCGATTTCTAATAGGTAGTTCTTTTCTACGAGAATAACATAATATCTACAATGCCTGTGTCAATTAACATTACTATCACAATCTAAATACCCAAGTCTATCTTTATTATAAATATTGGGTATAAGGCGATGAACGTCGCCAAAAGGATGTTCAAGCCATGAGATCGTGAGACGTCTATCGCTAGATCTCAGACCAAACTCATCTTCTCCACGCCCGTTGGGCGCCATTAAAAAACCGACCCCAGATCTTAGCTGCCGGAGTGAATCATGTGTCAGTTCGGCTCTTTCCGATTGTTGCATGTTCTCACACTGTCATGACGGCAATGCTGAACGTGTATTCGATTGTTCTCAACGTGTGTCTTCCATGCCACCAAAGGTGACAACTAGGTACAAGGCAAAGACTGTCAACCATGAACAAGCTTGCTGATACAACGTGGGGAGCAGATGCTATATACTGAACAGGTGAGGCCAGTATTGGAATAAGGTATTGCAGCTTTGGCAACATCACCCAAGTCAAACTTCAACAGTTTGAGAAGTGTGCGAAATCAAGGACTGTGGATCATAACTGGAGGCCTGAACGCAAAGCATATTAGCGAACTAGAAAATATAAAAGATCACATGTCTACAACCAATGCAGGATATAATAGATTGTAGAGCCCAGCGACAAGCAGATAAGTTTATACGATTCACGGACGATCCTGTGTATGATAGGTTACGTAATCTTAGGAAGAGAAGACTAAATCGAAGACATTTATCAGTTACAATAGTTATTAACAACAGCCAAACCTATTTACCATGCATGCAGTCCCCCCCCCCCCCCCCCCCCCCCCCCAGTAGCTCTAAACTACATACAAGAACATCACCCAAGCAGCACTTGGCGCCATGCGTTTACATACAGAACAATAAACAATTCAAAAGAAAATAAAGAGAACGAATTCTCTTGAATTTAAACAAATGGGGCAAGAAAACCGAGACCTTGGCAACTGGAAAATTCACAATAAACTTCAGAGCAGAGTTAGAGCAATTGAAAATTGCAGCCGAAAAACAAAGAGAGAAACAGCTCTATTCACAGATGTCTCAGTCATCATAATGTGCCATGCCGGTAGGCGTGGGCGGTCATGTTTCACCATGTTACACGATCGTGGATCTGCTCTGTAGTCTTGTCCCGACCATGCCATGTGGTCAAGCCATCCAGATATTTATTCTCTAGTTAGGTAGTTGGTTAGTTAGTTAGTTATTTAGCCGCGGTTCCAACTTCACGGCAACTGGTCGTCCCCATTATGCTTCGTTCCTGTGCCAGTGAATATCACACAAAATGCTCCTCATTGCTCAATGTGAAAAGCAGAACAGACAGGAGTCTCGGTAAGCCAACAGCCCGCACAGGTACGCTGTGCATAATGCCGCCGCCAGAATGCCAACACAAAAGTCCTCCACGAAAAATACAGTGCATCGCCGATGGAATTGGCAGTCGCTAAAAAGACTTCATTGACCCGGGTTTTATCCCTCATGGCTCGGTCCCTTTCCGCAGGGCGACCCACCTAAAGCGCCGCACAAAGCACAAACTCTATAGCTCCAGCGACGACTACGAGGAGTCTCCTTAAAAAAATGCACTAGTGAACCGAAAATGCAAACCATTCAGTTCAGCGACAGCCGGTCGACATCGTTCCGAACATGCAGTTCACGCTATACACAAGCGCGGACACATGTAAAAGCATCCCTCACGAAGTTCACAGCTCACAGTGTCGCGCCACGCACTCACTCAGTAACAAGGCGACGGAACAATGCACTACCAGTCCAACATGAGGAAAATGCGAATGCAAACCGTAGCCACAAGCATAAACACTCCAGAGGCCTTAACGGTTCAAAAGCCTATCTGCCATGTTGGGGACCGAAAGTCATGTTTTTCATATTTACTTCTCTGCCATCCCCTTATTCTTTTCCCCTCAATCTTGCAAGTTGTCACCAAGTTCTCTAGTTTATTTCTTCTCATAACGTGCCCAACAAAACTTGACTGTCTAATTTCTCTAAACAGTTTTCGGTTTACATTTGTCTCTTGTAGGACTTGCTTATTGGGTTTTCTGTGTTTCCATGGTATTCCCAGAAACCACATGTCCACTGTCGTTAAGCGTTTTTCAGCTTGGCTGCACTGTAACAAAACGCCAGTGGCCCATGTCCTCATGCCTTCTTTGGGTTTGGGAAAACAGTGGGAAACAGCTTTCGGGAACGCTCAGTTCTCTTAGCCACTCAATTCCCCTGGAAGATAGCGCTCTTGGTTACTTTTACAACCCGATCTTCTAAAGAGAACTATTAGAAGTCTGACTTTTCTTCGGGAAAACCCTATAGGGTACCTTGCACGGAGTAAGCACTCGTGCAATTTGTTGGGTAATCACGGAACGTCTCAACAACCGTTATATACTGCATCATGTCAATTTAACAATTTAAAGATTGGGACAGATTAAGTGCAGCATCATGCTGGTGTAGGAAAAGGTAAGCGTGGGTTTTAATTAGTCCTGCCAGACGTTGGCCTATAAATCTCTGTTGTCTCGACTGGTGAGACGAATTGGCGAAAAGCCAGTCATGCCATATCGGGAGTGGGTTGACAGTTGGCCAGTCCAGCTAAGCATCTTATTCTTGGTATAGCCTTGGAACCAATCTGAGCAATATATTTCCCCAGATGATGTCGCTTGTTCTTGGCAGCAGATGGGCGGGTGCTATCTTTCTTTCTACGGCCTGAACTCTGCATAGTGTCATCTTTCATTTGAATATAAACATTACATATCTACGGTATGCCGGAAGGAGGGGAGGGCTCCGTGGGGACGGGTTCCAACCATCTATGTTCTGTCTTCTTGAGGCGGAAGAGGGTCTACAGTGTGCTTTCTCTTTCGTCTTTTAGCAGATTGGGTAGCCAAGTGGACCGAATAGTTACAGGTCGTTAAGATGATGCCAGAGAATAAATAGAGCCCTTTATCTCACTGGAAAGAACCAGAACTCATCTAAACATACATGTGATGCTAGGCACTGCCGGTGCATTGCGGCGACAGCTCAGACGAGAGCCGCGGCCGGAAAGGGGTAGTATCTTCTTTCCTATTCTTGCTAGGGATAGGGAACTACACTTCGTTCCATACAGACCCACTACTATAATACGCGGGAAATACGGAACCGTATAAGCCAAAAGAGGCTATTCAGTAGGGCACGGAAGATGGGTCCCGAGAACACTGGGTATGATCTACACGTTCCCCTTCACATATTAAAGGAGGGGGGGGGAACACACATAATTACCCACACAACACCACAAGAGCTTTGTCGTGAGAAAGGCAGGGTTTGCAAGTGAGAGGGAAGCCTGGAAACGAATGTGCCCAGTAATATTAAAGCCATGGCTTGAGAGAAGGGAGTGATTCTTGTATGCAAAGAGTTCCTAGGGTAACCAACGGTACCTATACAAGCTGGAGGTCTAGTCAAACAGGGACGTAGCCAATCCAGGGGCTACCTGACATGTCAGGCCCATTCACTCGGGCCTCCTTATCTAATTATTTTAATGAGGTATATGATGTCAAATGTATTGAACTGAGGCCCTATTGGTCCTCAGGATTGTGGTGCTTGAGTCAGCCCAGTCGCTCACTAATCTCTGTCATCTCCAGGGTCCTCCTGGAAGTGAAAGGAGCAGAAGGGATCTTCAAGGCCACAAGATAGTCACCTTAAGCCATTCTCAGGTGAACCATGGACTTTCAGGACGGCCCCAGGCCAATGACTCCAATCAATGGATAGAGGTCCGAATAGTCCTGAACTAGTGGCATTCTTCAGTACCAGCTCAATGCAAATCACATCGTCAACATAGGAGTAGCTGACCCTATGTTCCTGGCTGGACCTACGCCTAATTTTCAGTCATACCCATCCTTGTCTGGGACAGTGAAAGGCACCTACCCATTCCCCATTCACGAACTGTTCCCATTGTATTAATTCCTACCCAACATAGGGACAAGTGATAACATGGGGCTTCCAAGAACACTATATTAACTCTATAGAGTGGTCCACTCAAACCTGGAAGCCTGGTTCTACAGAGGCCTGTTGTTCGCACAACCTATCTGGAAGGAGGGAACTGAAGACATACTCGGTGAGGTGGATGTGGACTGACGGGACATTGTCGTAATCTTTGGTCTATGATGATCATAGTTGTGATGCTCTATGTCTGGACGAGATTTACCTCCTCAGTTTGTTTGTAGATGCTTATCTGTTTTTAACTGCCTTGATGTCTTCCTGTGCTTTCCTGTATTAAATTATTAAAATTAAGTTATAGGTTACTCTGACGATCGCAATGTTATATTTGTGTCAGCCAGAAAGACACCTCAGGGAGTAGGCCCCGAGGTCAAATGAGAGAGTGACAGTGAGTCTGGGGAACGGAGGAGGGTTGGCAGGCAAAGACCTATCCCAGCCAGGGTATAAGAATAATATTGAAGCATTGTGACAGGGGTACTTGGGACCCTCCACGTAACTTGTTACATGCACATCGTCCATGTTAAAGTCTCCGAGTAGTATAATTTCCTTCCCAGAAGCGAAAACCACATCCATCATGGTAGTGAAGTTTTGTGACAGTGCTACACACAAAGGCTATGATCATGAACGTATAGCACCAGACAAGTCAGTCTTCGCGTTGTTAGAAAAGGATTTTATTGATGAATCATTCTAGCTCAGCACATATGATGGAGACTCTCTTCTCGGTGTTGACATCTGTTCTCACTGGCCCCCAAGTGACGTGTGTGTTTTCCTAGATACCCTTCTTCATTCGTGCACACACGTTCACTATGGTTTTTCCCCCTAGTCAAGGAATGCGCAGCATTCCTTAACTCTTTACTCCTAACCTAGAATCCCTCACTGTTACAATACCTCCCCTTCTTCAAAGAGAATTTTTCCTTGAAAAAATCTCAACCCCAACTTTTAATTAGTTAACTTTACCTCTCTATACTACAATAACAACAATTCTATATATTTCCTAAGTCAATTCTCCTATCTCCTCATAGCCAATTGCTACCCAGAGATCATAATATCGAAACTCTCTACAAAACTCGTCATAAAGTTCTCTAGAAAACTTTCTACAAAACTCTCCATAAAATTCCCCACAATACAAAAGTCTCCTTAAGCGAACCGCTTTTAACTTTAAAACGTCCATCTAAATTATGATTGACAAAACTGAAGATATTCTCCTTATCCTTTATTCCCCCCTGATTCACATTCTCACACTCTCAGTATTTTAGGATAGACAGGAAAAAATAGCTAGTTAGATTTGTGTAGGTGCGCACCTGAAATCAATAAAAGTAAGGAAAAAGTAAGAAAGTAAGAAGTAATCACCTTTCTCTTCCCATACATTCTCAAAACTTTATCAAAAAATAAAGTTTCAAAATTTATCTTCAGTTTCCGTCAATAATAATTGTTATTATCAAAAAAGTATGTTAATCCAAAACTGCTAGCCTTTGTATTATTCAGATCATCAATTTCCCGTTTACCATTCCTTCAACAACAAAAAACTTCCTTACTATTATTATACTGTTAAGTACAGTCTTCTTCTTCCAATATGCAGTTATTTAAATGCCAAATTTCAACCTGGCATTCTCCCCATATTCTCCCATTAAACGCTGTTCCACCCAGCTCCTATTATAAACCGTGTATATACATTGCATACCCCACATGTAATACAACATACCCCTTCATTACTACATATAGAGTCACTTCACTAACCACTACTTTAATTCATCTTCTAACTGAACTTCAAAGTAATAATCATTTTAAACACCCTCAAGGTAACTCAATCAACCCAAAACATCGTAAAAATAACCATCTAAGTTAACTTATTTTTCACATTTCATAAAACACAATTGAAGTCCCAACAATTAAACAAAGCATTTCAATCCCCTCATCATATATATCCCCCCACATTAATCAATGTACACATACATTATAAATTTCAAGACCAATTTCTGAGTACCCAATAATAATTTTCCGCTTTAGCAAAACTCCATCAAGTAAACACAAAAATATCGTGTCCAACTTCTTCTTCTATCTGCCATCTGCAGAACCTTGTATCACTCTATTCATCTATCACTTCTCCATTTCTTTAATAACCTCAAATTTTTTTCTATAATTGCAATATCTACATCAATGTCGCTATCCTCTCGAGGAGAGCTATCTTCTTTCATATCCGCTTCTTCATCAGTTTCTGACTTTTCATCCATCTCTTGTTCCCCATCTGTATATCCATTACTAGCAACCGCTAATCTCTTCCTTTCTACATCCAATCTAATTTTTCTGTCTTGCCGTCTCAACAGATTTTCAAAAAGTGGCATCTCTTCCTCACTCGAAGAATTCTCTCTAAGTTTCCTTTGCCTCTTAATTTCTTTTTCTTTCTGTCTATCCAACTTTCTTTTTACTGCTTGTCTTGTATTCATAAATGGAGGTTCAATATTTTCCTTAACTGACTCTTCACTCATATAATCGTCATACACATTATTTTCCTCTGTCATGACTGTTTTTGGTATCGTTTCTTCTTGTTCAGCTGTATTAGATGCTGTTGTTACTTGTTTTCCATTCTCTATAGGCCTTGGATAACCCGATTGTCTGACGATCTGTCCACCCGACAATATTTCTTCGGAACAATAATTATTATTATTATTATTCTCTGCATCCCTTTCTTCATTATCCCGCCTTAAGTGTTCTACATGTGAACGTGCAACATGCCCTGAAATTTGATTCTTAATAGTATACGACACTGGACCTTTTTTTTCTAAAATATAGTATCCCGGGACCCAATGAGCATCAAACTTAGAGTTTTTTCTATGTTTTTTATAATATACCCTATCACCTACGTTAAACTCTTGTAAGTGTGCATTTTTATTTGCGTATTTCTTCTGTCTTTCTCTAGCCTTAATTATATTATTTCTTAAACGTACATGTGCTTTATGCATCTCTTGCAACCTTGTTTCTTGAAAATCTTCCCCCAAATATTTTCTCCTAGGTTTTAATAAATTATCAATTGGCAATATCGGTTCTCTTCCATGTACTAAGTAAAATGGTGAGAAACCTGTTCCTTCATTTTCGTGTGTACGTATCGCCGCTAATGCCATCCCCAAATAAAGATCCCAATCCATATCGTGTTCTTCTACATTTTTCGCTAGAATATTGTATAGTGTTCTATGTTGTCTCTCATTTTTAGCGTTAGAAGTCGGTCTGTAATATGAAGTTCTAATGTGTTTTATATTCCAATCTTTTACCAATTTCTCAAACTTTTTATTTACAAACTCTTTCCCATTGTCTGTAAGTATTATTTGTGGACACCCAAACCTTGGTATAAATTCTTGTAAAAGCATATTTATAACTGAATCCGCACTCTTGTCTGGAATTGGATATACTTCTGGCCAAAGACTATATGAATCAACTATATGTAGTAAGTATACATTTCCCGATAACGTTTTTGGATGAGGACCTGAAATATCCAAACTTACTTTCTGCATTGGAAATTGAGGAATATCGGTATCTTGTAAAGGACATTTAATTATCTTCATGTTCCTTAACCTACACTTTTCACATGCTTCAACATATTCATATACGCTTTTGAATAAATTCGGCCAATAATATTTACTGCTAATAGCCTTCACTAACTTATCTCGTCCAAAATGACCATTATTATCGTGGTACGCCTTTAAGACTTCTTGTTCTAAATGTTTCGGAATATATTTTCTTACTCCTTCACCTTTTTCATTGATATAATATAATTGATTGTCTTCTTGTAACTCTACAAACTTTCTTTTAAAACTATTTTCCCCTGTTTCTTTCAATTTCTTTTTTATCTGTACTACTTTCGGATCCAATTCTTGTTCTGTTTTCATATCAAACTGTTCTAAATGTGGGTCTTCTGTTCTAGCTTCCGACTCTTGCTCCGATGGTAAACTCTCAAATTCTTCCCTATTTATTATGGCAGAATCTAATATATTAACTTGCCAGTTTCGATCATCTACCTCTGGTTCAACTTCATCTTCCGTGTTTCCTGATGACTGTGGGTACGGGATCCTAGACAAAAGATCGGCGCACGTATTATGTTTTCCTGACACATATTCAACCTTAGCATTGTACCCTTGTAAATTCAATGCCCACGTTTGTATTTTCCTATTTTGTATTGGTGCTTCTAATATCGACTTTAATGGCATGTGGTCAGTTCTAATAATGAAATTGGCGTTATGTAAGTAATAATTTAGTTTTTGCAGAGCGTAGTGTATAGCATATGCTTCTTTCTCAATAATCGGCCATTTCTTTTGAGTCTTGCTGAGTTTATGAGACAAGAAATAGATTGGTCTTTCATTTTTAACCCCTGGTATTCCAGATTCTTCTCCTTCATATGGTTGAACCAAACATGCTCCTATTGCATTGTCTGAAGCATCTGTGTATAGTATTAGTTGTTTATTCAGGTCTGGATGTGTTAATAATGGTACCACCGTTAAGCTATCTTTTAAAAGTTCAAATGCTTTTTGACACTCATCATCCCACTTAAATCTAGCATATTTTCCCGTTAAATTCGTAATAGGTATTGCTATCTTAGAAAAGGCTGGTACAAACCGCCGATAATACGCACAGGTTCCTATAAAAGCTCTTACTTCCTTAACGTTAGTGGGAGGAGGTAACTCTTTAATAACTTTTATTTTTTCCATGTCTGGTTTAATACCTTCCCTATTTATTATATAGCCTAAATATTTTGTTTCTGTCTTTAAAAACTGACACTTACTAAGCTTTAATTTAACGTCATGCCTTCTTAATCTGTCAAATACTAGTCTAACATGTTTTAAATGATTCTCTACATCTCCTTTCGTAAAAATCAATACGTCATCAATATATGCTAAGGCAAAACTTTGCATACCATCTAGTACTTCATTCATTAAGAACATATAGTGAGATGGTGCATTTTTGAGACCAAATGGCATACGCAAAAATTCGTACGAACCCATATGAGTACAAAAGGCACTTTTATTTTGAGCATCCTTCGACATCGGTATACACCAAAATCCTGACCTAGCGTCTAGTGTTGTGAAATATGTAGAACCATTAAGCAGCCCCAAAATATCATCAATTACTGGCAGTGGGTACGCTACATTTTTAGTAATTTTATTTAACGCCCTGTAGTCGCAACAGAACCTGTTCGAACCATCAGATTTGGCCACAATTACCACCGGAGATGACCATTCTGATTTTGATCTTGTTATTATGCCTGCTTTCAACATATCTTCTATTGCCTTTTCTACTACTTCTCTATTTCTTAACGGAGTTCTGTATGGTTTTAAACTAATTGGTGGATGATCTCCCGTGTTTATTTCCATCGTAACTGTTCGTGTCTTACCCAATTCTAAATCATTTATCGCAAACACATCTTGATTTTGTTTTATAAATTGTTCTAACACTTCCTTATTTTCTGGTGAAGTTTTTAATTGTGCTAACAATTCTTTTTCTCTTGTTACTTTGTCTAGTGAATGTATTTGTGCTGTATTTCTTCTATATGGATGGATCAATTCATCCATTCTTGCGTTCCCTTTCCTTCTGTATCCGCGTCTATTATTACTTCTTTCATTAGAGGTTTCTGAATAACTTATTCCCACCATATTTACTCTATCTGTTGCCAATATGTCACTAACGCTGTCATGTTCTAGCTTAGCTATTACACATCCTCTGTATAATTTAATTTCCCTACCTGTGTTATTAATAACCATTACTGGAAATGTTAAACTTTTATCTAATTCTATTATTCCATCCGGGACTTCTAAACCTGGCTCATCAATTATTTCATTTTGCAATTCTGTGATTCTGACTATGTTTCCTGCTACATAATACGGATTTCTCTTCAATCTTGCTTGTATCAAATTAACTGACTGTGGTTTTAAATTCATGGTTGTTTTAACTCTAACTAATGTCGACACATGCATATCTTCTTCTAGATCTACGTAAACATCTTGGAATTTTAATTTATGCAAATCAAATAAAAGTCTCACCCCATTTTTCAATAAAAAATCTCGTCCCAATATCATATTTCTATTTAAATCTTTAACCACATGGAACATATGCCTAACATTTATCCCTCCTAATTTCAAATTTATCATCGTTTGTCCTAACACTTCTAATTTTTGTCCCGTTACCGAATGAAGATTCTCTTGAATTCTAATTATTTTACAATTTTTTAACATACGATATAAAAATGCTTCTTTAATCACGCTAACTTGTGCTCCCGAATCAACTAATGTTCTAACTTTATATTTTCCTATCTGTACTATACATGAGCTAGGATCTACCATATTTAATGACAATTGCTTTACCTCAGCTTGTTTTTTATTTCTAAATGTTCTATTATACTCATCCTTTGGGTTTTTAATATATTGATGCCCTTTCTGGATCTTACTATCTTCCCTCTTACTGCCGATCCTATTCAATAAGCGGGATGCCAATTTCCCTGATTTCCTGACCTTCTAAAATTTCTCTGTATTTCTCCAGAATTCCAATTTGCTGGTCTGCCATTTGCCATTCTATTCTGTATACTCGTCTGAACACCTCTACCATTTTGCGTAATCGATGGGCCACTTCTGTTACCACAAAAGCGAAAAATGTGCCCACGTTGGTGACATCCCCAACAAACCACATTCGAGTTATTTGTGTTACCTTCCATGTT
Organism: Cepaea nemoralis; assembly: GCA_014155875.1. Lineage (NCBI taxonomy): Eukaryota > Metazoa > Mollusca > Gastropoda > Stylommatophora > Helicidae > Cepaea > Cepaea nemoralis. The sequence continues at coordinate 137,416 of JACEFZ010002205.1, forward strand.
TCTTACAGTATTTCTCACTTGTCCTCTTCTATCTTGATTATATACATTCTCGTTTCTTTGCACCATCTGTATTTCTCCTCGTCTTCCTCTCCATCCATGTCTATACTGACCTATTTCCATAGGTTCTTCAATTCTATCTTCTGAACTACTACCTAACTCTCGTCCTACCCTTAGCCTAAACCTTCTCCTCAAGCTTTCCTCTTGTATAGCGATATCTACCGCTTGTGACAATCTTGCAGGATTCTCTCTTAATAATTTAAATTTCAATCCATCTGACCTAATCCCATCAACAAAAATCCCCACCAACATCCGTTCCACTTCTTCTGCTCGTACATTCTGTCCTAAGAATGACTCTTCAGCTAAGTTGATTAACCTGTCACTGTATAGCTGAACACTTTCTGTGCTGTTTTGTCTAGTCTGTCGCAATACTGAGAATGCGTGTTGTGGATCAGTAATTTCAGCATATTTTCTTGCGAGATCATCTTTGAATTCTTCCCAAGTTTCACCTCCTGCTGCTTCTAACTTTCTTCTAATATGGTCAGAAACTGGACTTGTACTTGTTCTGTATGCCAAGTTCTTTTTCTCTGCGTCTGTAGCATTTACTAAATATGCATGTTTTTCAATGGAAATAATCCATTTCTTAAACTGATTTGCTTGACCACTAAATCTTTCAACATCATTGCTTATATTCTGTTGTCTTAACACCGCATCCAACCTTGATATTGCCCCGCCAACTCCAGTGAGTACCTGTGAAAAATCTTGGGATTCCATCCTAAAATTTATAATTATCAAGCAATATACAAATATTTCAACAATATTGATTTCAAACCCAGCAACAATACACAATCTGTTAATTACTCTAATATTATCTAATTAACTTAACTAAATCCTCCAATCGAAGATCCTGACGAAGAAATATTCCTGTTTCAACCCTGAATTTTGATAAAAGAATTTAAATGACCTCCTGATTCAGAATTTCCTACACCACATAAAAAAAAAGACTCTAATCAAGCTCGTTAAAATGATCAGAACAACGAAGAGCGTCTGGATTTCTTTCCTTACTAATTTACTTGAAGTCGAATTCAGATTATTTCCAATTAATTCCTAACGAAGATCACGCTCGATATCAGGCTCGCAACAAGACTTTGATTACCTGCTCGATTACTGTAGATTCCCTTCAGATAAATTCACCTTCATGCAAGAAGCGACAATTGCTCACGACTTCAGCAAAAAATCTTTACTTTCTAGCAGCAATGTGTGACTTTCATATATCTCAAACGTAATCCAGTCAACAACAACCGGACTTAAAGCTGACGCTATCCAGTCTCTTATTTTCATGTGGAACTCTCGCCATGGTCAATTTAAATAGTTGAAACAAGTTTCATTTATGAAGTGACTGTATAAAGTATTGCAGACCTTGATTTCATAATTCTGGAATTCGTACCATAACCTTGAGTTCACCTTAAACAGTCCCACGGGTTAAAACTCATAATGATTTTTGATGCAGAACGGCATTACTTGATCTCAATATAGCATTTTGCGTTGATCAATTCTCCAGTTAATTTCATAACTACGTAAAAACATCAGTCTTTCAAAAAAATATAAGTATCAATCAAACCTTTTCTTTAGCGCTGACCTTGAAATTGGATCTCCTTCTTAATCAGGAATCTAGTGCAAACCCAGAACAGCTACCAACAGTCGGCTTTCATCTGTTGTTTTTCAAATTAATTACTTCTCCGGACATGCCCGACATAACTATGGCGGTATTCTCTCTCCGCGACCTCCCATGTTTCGTAGGTCAAAGGCACCAAATCAGCCTCGTGTGACAGTGCTACACACAAAGGCTATGATCATGAACGTATAGCACCAGACAAGTCAGTCTTCGCGTTGTTAGAAAAGGATTTTATTGATGAATCATTCTAGCTCAGCACATATGATGGAGACTCTCTTCTCGGTGTTGACATCTGTTCTCACTGGCCCCCAAGTGACGTGTGTGTTTTCCTAGATACCCTTCTTCATTCGTGCACACACGTTCACTATGGTTTTTCCCCCTAGTCAAGGAATGCGCAGCATTCCTTAACTCTTTACTCCTAACCTAGAATCCCTCACTGTTACAGTTTTCGTACCAGACGTGTCCAGCACTGGGATTTCTATAAAGGTAGCCAATTATCAGGGGTGTGCGGTGTTGAAGTTTTAGCTCTAGCCAGATACATTCTATTTCGCAAGTTTCAAAGTCTAGCCTACGGTGAGCATTTAGTAAATTAGAAACATAGGCTATTATGCCTGTCTCTTGTTTCCTACAGGGATCCCTTCTAAAAACTTTGTACCCTTTAATAGAGATGTCCTCATCTGAAATTGTATCATTAAGCCTACTTTCACTAAGGCCGAATAAATGAAAATTTTGATTAAGGATAGAAGATAACTCTGGTAGCTTGTTAAATAAGCTGCAAATGTTTAAGTGTCTAAGGCGTATTCCTGACTTATTGAGCCAGTGTTGCCACTTCTCAGACATTTCATCCGTGAAGAAAGTGTAAATTCGTCAAAGTTAAGCTAAAATACAAGATCATTTAAAAAAAAATCACAATTACATTAACTTACAAAATATCAGTAATACAAATCAATAAGTAAATGACAATATTATAACGATATAACTAATTAGACCAACGAATATAATTCAAACAAGGAACAAAACGAATTAAAGAACATACAACAAATAATTAACTTGAAAAAAAACTACTTCACAAGCTAAGTACCACCTGTTATCCAAAAGAATCAATAAATGACTATACAAGTCAATGTCTCTGTTTAAAGCGGGGAGTGAAGACCCCCTCACTCAGGGTATTAAGATGATAAAAAGAATTATAAAAGATATCTAAGTGTCAATCTCTGTGACTTCAATACGAGTCAATATTTACAGCCGCGTACAATCTAATACGTTGCTATATAAATCAATAACCAAGTATGTGCATAAACTTTATAGGAGAGGCCCTTTCTTGTACCGAGATCCGGTGTTGCTTTGTGCTGAATTGCTAGTAAATACCAGGCTGTGTTGGTCCTTGGTACAGCGACATCATAAATGCCTGCCGAAGTGAAGTTGGGCTAAACCGTGTGAGGTATAACAACTCTGGGTTACAATGGAGTGGATACTGTTGATTTCTCACGGGTGTGTAACGACTTCCAACTACAGGCTCTGATTCGTGGCTAACAGAAGGCTGTGGTGGCACGTTGTTGTTACTACTGGATTGATCCTTGCTGTGGAGAAGAGGGAACGTATCTTCATAATTATCACCCTCCTGTGTGAAAGAGGGCGTATTGTACTGATTTGGTGTGATGGAAATGTTCCGTCTGGCTTGGATATCAGGTGCCGTGGTTATGAGTGGTCTGCTCTCTTCTGGTTTATTGGTACTTGATGTGGCGGGAGTATGTCGTCTGGCTTGAGTTTGAGGTGATGTAGCTAAAAGTGTCCTACGCGATCCAGTATTGGATGTAGGTTGTGTACGTTCAGCGATCTGAAGGTCAGCTGAGGAGTGAAAAGGATCTAAAAATGGTCACTCAGTGGCGCAGGGTCAGACAGTAAACATCGTACGCTCTATGTTGAAGAAATTATGACCATCAATCATTTTCCATGTTAAAGATTCAGTTTATTTGCCAACTTTATTCAATGGGACGTTGGGATATTTTTTTATTTGGGAGAACCCTGTGAATGTGTATAGGGAAGTGTTCAGATGACGACACTCGTAAGTAGAAGTTTTGTGTACTATAGTTAATAAAGCTGTTGTTAGCATGTGATGGGGACCTTGACGACAGACGAGATTAAACTCAGGCCACCTCTCACATGCCACCATGACTTAGGCAGCTAGGGAGTGTTGCACATAGAAAAAGGCACGACTGGGTCAGTATGATGGATGTAAAGTGAGGTGTGTCCAATAAACGTTTCGAAATCTCTGGGACGCAGTCCTTCTTCAGTGTGTTAAACGTGTCAGGAGTCGTGAGTTGAAAGAACCAGAAGAAAGAATGATTGCATCAAACAAACCCCTAATAACATCATGGCACGCATCTACTAAATGTTGCAGATTCACTCATTGTCAAAATTTAACTGATTCAGTGCCGAGGGATACTATATCGCCAAATGTAAACCTCCCCCTCCCCATTTGGACAGAAGAACGACATATCGCAACACAATGGACATCGTGTTATTGGGTTTATTTCCTAGTATCTTCCACAATTTCAGTGTTCAGTGAACGGACATTTACATTAATTTACTTCCTCATTTGATTGTGTACCATGTTGATACGTATTTTTTTTTTTTTTTGCACTGAATCAGATATACTGTATCATCCGCATACCTATTGGTATTGATGGTACCCTACACGGTGATTCCTCTCATATCTTCTAAATTTCTAACAATGTTTTCACTCTATAGGCAAAAAGACCCGAAGACATTACACATACCTGTCTCACACCTCTCTTAAAAGGCTGATATTGACCTACCTCAGAATCAATCTTTATGACAGCTTGTTGTTTCCAATATATGTTTCGTTTACAAGTCTAAGGACTTTCCCATCAATTTGTAGATCTACAAGCATCTTCATCATGTTAACATATCTTACTTTATCAAAAGAATTTGTGTAGTCAATGAAGCAAATATGAAGGTCTTTGTTTGCCTCTGTTGAAGGATCAGTTAATGTTCTCAGCAAGTACACATCATTTACTGTGCCCTTGTCTTATACGAAACAACACTGTTCTTCAGCTTTTCAGGTTGTATTTTCTTGGTAACTTTTTGCATGATGATTATTACCCAAATCTTAGTGAAACGGCTCATTATGCTAATTATTCGATGCTGATCACATTCTCAATACCGAAGAGCAAAAACAGTGCAGATCAAGAGCAGCAATCCATGGACTATGTCAGAACTATTTTATGTTCCTCTATCTTGTTTGTCTTAAAAACCAATATTCTCCAATGTTTAGTCCTTGTTAGATAGATATGTATGGTCATTTTCCCATCCAATGATTGTTCAACCCACCCACTTCTGTAGCTTGTACATTCAAAGACACTATGGTTGTTTCACTGTCATAATCATGTTCCCTGTCAGCTGGCGTAGGCGTTCACGTCTCTGCGCAGATCTCGGGCATTGCTGTACTGAATCATCTCTGTTTATTATATTCCTCCATGCCACCGTCTCAGCATAATTTGTTTGGGTCTGCATCTGCCTCTTTTCCCATTGATTTATCCAGTTGCCATGATGATCTATAATGCCTCTCTTCTACCAAAGAAAATTGTTTGTCTCTTTCTCATTGTTGTTTATAATGTACTAGCTTCATTAGCTTCTATCGGGCAATCGTCGTTAATTACAACATTAGCAACATTCGTCACAGGAGCCACATCTCTGTTGCTTCCACGTTCTTTATAATGTATTCATTTACGTTCCAAGATTCACTGCGAATACAGCAAAAGGGGTTCTATATAGGATTTCAGCACTCTCTTCCTTACATTAAATGATAACGACTTATGCATAAACTACTTTTCATTTTCTGAAATGAAAATTTTGTTTGACCTCCATCCATCCACCATGTGCCATGCCGATAAGCGTGGGCGGTCATGTTTTGCTATCTCACTCGATCACCAGAGTCGCGGATCAGCTTCGTGTTTCTGCCTCGACCATGCCACGTGACCAAGGCATCCAGGTATTTACTTCTTGGTCTTCCCTTTGGTCTCTTCCCTTCGATCTTGCAGTTGTCATCAAGTTCTCCAATTCATTTCTTCTCATAACATGCCCAACAAATTTTGACTGTCTACGTCTAATGTCTCTAATCAGTTTACGATCTTCATGCATTTCTTGAAGAACTTGTTCACTGGCTTTTCTGTCTGTCCATGGTATTCTTTGGATTTTCCTCAGAAACCACATTTCCACAGCCATCAGATGTTTTTCAGCTTGACTGCAGAATTCACACAACATAAAGTAAAATAACAAGATACATCCTTCAATCTGAAATATACACATGTTCGCACAATAATGTCAATTGTCTAGCACGGTAATTTTAAGCTGACTAACATGTCTTTCTGGTTGGACAAATCTGGCTTCCGTAGATTAATCATTATTGCTTCTGCAAACTTTAACAAGCGAGTATTTTGTGTGTTAAACAACACACGAAAGGCAATGTCTCTAACATCACATGGCCGCTTTCGAGCATGTGCCTAGCAATTGATGAAGCGGGAAGCTTTCGGTGTATCAGCCCCACTAGGTTCCCATCGCCTGTGTGTAGTATCTTGTCGATCCATATGTGTGAATTCTGCAGTATGTAACTGACGAGATGCAGCGAAATATGTCAGGCAATAAATCGTGCAATCTATTGTTTGTGTCTTCGTTATTCAAATTCACTACGGGAAAACATTGCATTGAAATATGTGGCATAAAACATTGAAAATGAAATATGCGACATAAGAAATTGGAGATCAAATAAAACATTGAAATTCAAATTTGAGACAAACAACTGAAAATCAAATATGCGACATAAGACATTTTTTTCCGCATAGATTTTTACAGGACATTGCAGTCAACACCAGCATTTGTCAGCTGCTGTTGATGTTTTGGCAAGTGTTACGTTCAGTAGTTTGCCATTGTTTCTGAACGACCGGCTCACATACCTCCGTAAGTAACCGGCGCGATGCGATCTGCTGCCAAATCTCGCGCAGCTGTGTTTCGTATGTGGGTATACGGGATTACGAACAACGTGCTTAACCTCCTTCGCCAGGGAGTCCGGCGCATTAGAAATTGGAAATCAAATACATAATATAAAACATTGAAAATAAAATATGTTATTTAAAACACTGAAAATAAAATAACACGCACAAGACACCTGTAGCATGATGGATCAGACCCCACATTCCCAGCTCGACACATTCATAAAAATACTTTGGATTTGAGCGGCGTTTCCAGATAGAAGGGCGATTCTTGGAATAGTAAGTTCCAGAACGAGTTGGGGGAGGGCAGCGGTATGCGCTTGCTTTTTCATTGGCTAGTACGTGGCAGCCCACGCTAATCACTAGGCCACATTTGAAAATCTAGCAGTTAGACGCGGGATTCCAATCGGAGCGGTCGCTAGTTTGTGATGTGATGACCCAACAATGCCCTTAAAGATTCGATAATATATTGTTCTCTGGACAACAGGTACCACTTTAAAACATACTTTAATGTTGTATTTATGCCTGGTGAACGAAAGAGAAGAATATAAGAGTATTTTATGAATAAAATGTGAAAGTAGAAAACCTAACTTCTGTGCGCCAGTATTCTGAACACTGCAACTTCAACCTGTCAGGTCTTTCACGCTGTAATACTCCAAATGCATATCATTCCTCTGTTGTGAATGGGTGCGTATGCTTGATGAATGTAAATTACACTCAATGCAAATTCGCAAACCCTTGTGCATTCCTAAATGCCTATCATGACTCATTCGTAATCAACTGTACATTGCTCTTGTGAGTTGACATTGGGCAGTCTGGATTGGATGGGTGATGAAACATGTCAAGTTCTTCTGTAAATGCTGAGAATGTTGGAGTGAGTGAGTTGGTGATTTAATAAATAGCCTCTCACATCTAGTGGAAGGAAAGATGCTTCAATATCCATATGTAAACAGGACGGTGGTGGCACGCCAGAATTGCTAAGTTCATGTGATGCCTGGTGGCTATATGCTCAAGAGAATTAATGCAATTTCTCTGTGAAGTATTACACTGTTACCTCTACTGTTGGTTGGTTCATATAAACTAGTTCTTAAGAGAACCATAGGTGTGTGAACCTGTGTCTTAGTCGGATGAATATAATGTATGGCTCATGCAAATTTACAAGGACTAAACATGTTTTTCCCATATGTGCTTTGGTGCATATGTGAAAAATTGCCTCATGCAATTGAGCTTTCTGTTACCTACTGTGGGACATTACTCAGTGGGGAAAGAACACATGATGATGATGATAGTATGATGTACTTGTGAGCCAAGTCTGATTCACAATGCCTTGCTCATGCTGCTTGCCTTCCAAATGCTTGTAATTGTGTAAGCTACCCCTGTCTCAGGATATAGACTTGTGATTACCACAGATAGAGGTGAATAATGCAACCATATCACCCAAAGTACATCCCAGTGAATTCACTACTATCAACCAGGAGAGGTGTGTTTGGTCAACATCCTCCCTGATCATCCCCATCTCCAATTTGTGTATGTTGATGTATGATAACATTATCTTTTAACACATGTGAAGAGATGTTGTGCCATTTTGTATATCAACAGAGAACAAAAAGGATGGTGGAGAGCCTTCCATATATCATCTGGGACAACTAAACAGAAGTCCTAGATCCAGAAGTGACTCCCTATCAAAATGCAGGAAAATCAAAGAAGAATTTTCTCTCAGCTCTCAACAGCTGAATGCACAAATGGGAGCATAACACAATCTGAAGCACTATAATAGTGGTGAGCTGGACAGTGATCTTTGATTCAATCAAATGTCAACTGAGAATAACATCAAGTCTTTTGGTATGGAACTACATTCATAGAAAACTGGTGAAGTAACTTGCAGTGTTTGTTTATCTAAGACTCAACTTAGAAAATATCCAGCATGGTGCTCACACAGTGATTGAAGAATGTGACTTGAGGAGTAGGTGAAGTTGAGGGCGAGGTGAAGTGCTGCAATGTATTGGACATTATGTATATCATTATTGAAGTACCCAGTGACAGCCTTCACAGATAGCCTGATCAACCGTGAGATGCAGTACCGTATCATCATACCAAATCTTGTCTTCCAGAGGAATGAATCTGCCATGGAACTTGTGGGAAATCTGCTAACTGGAGCTTGTCCAACATCAATGCTGATGATAAAAGGATTCAACAGACCCAGAACAGTAGTTCCTCCCTTAAGTTTTTCCATGATAGGATTTCATAACCTTCCCCAGAGACAGAAAGTGATGATAGATACAGAACTCAGTGTGTAGTTATAGATTAGAGAGGAGGAGAGAGTTTATTGATAAGCTGGAGGAGGGTGTAGGAGTGTTGTATCATGTTTATCTTCATGCATGTTCGGCATAATTATACCTTATGTAGGTAATTATTGAAGTGTTGACATGACAAATGGGATGAACAATGGTCATCACTAGACTCACCATCAGCTCAATAAAATGTATTTAATGAATCAGTGTTTTAAGTACATGTCTCAAGAGAATGTCTTGTACAGTTGCTGTCAAGTATTGTCTCTGGTGACTGTCTTAAGTGCTGTGGTTGGTTACAAATATTGTGAAAAGTCCTGTATAGATGTTGTCAAGTATCTAATGATGTAAGTCTTGTACAATGGTTGGTGTAAACACTTCCTTGTGATTGTATGTTCCACTTTTGTCAAGAAACTGTCATGTAGATGTCTTGTCCAACAGATGTAATGTACAGTTATTGTTGAGTTTGTCTACAAAAACTGAATCCTACAGTCCCAAAGCAATTGGACAAAACTGATATAGGTCACACTGACAAAATAAAGAAAGAAGATCTAATGTGACGGACGAATAGCACACTGGCAACATTATAATGAGAGAGAGAGAGGGATCCTCAGTTATACAGAAGCGAAGAGTCCAGATCTCCTGTTGGTCTTTAGGGAACCTTTTACTTCTTTTATAAATTTCTGTGTAGATACATGGTAGTCTCACAGTGGGGGTTTGAGCCAAAGAAAAGTGGTTCTCCAAAAAGGCTATTGCGGGAATGATTATCTCATTTAAGAGACTGTCAAAGACTCAAGTATAGAGGAGGAAGACCACCCTGAATGAGTGGTCTACCTCCAGTAGATTAGAGGTAACTCAGTGCCCCTATATGAGGGCAGGGTAGGTGATAGGAAGGGGAACTATTAAATAGTTCTCTCATGCGACACGGAGGTGTCGACCAGAGAGTTAGCACTCTGGTCACGGCATGATCACGGCAATGTGAATCTAGAGTGTAACTCAAGAGAGGCCACTACTCGAGCGTGCTAAATGAGGCCGCACGCAAAAAGCCGTAGTGCGCCCTGAGTCCTTCCGCGTACTGTGTAAACAGCACGCGGAGTAGAATCAGACGGGACACAGACTTCAGAGTGATAACATCGCTTAGCGATGCTTGTTTCGTTAGCCGAGTAGATAGATTAGCGATAGGGTTAGGAAACGACTAGTGATAGGAAGTTCTGTGCATTTATTCTTGTGTGATTTGTTAGCGACTGTTTGTTGTACATTGATGTGATGCAAAGAGCCAGTGGCAATAAAATGTATAATCAATTCCTCTCGTACGACGAGCAAGTCTTTTGTGTGGTGCGAGAGAAGTATCCTAGAATGCCTGTGACATCGGTTGCTGACAGGCTAGGATAAAGTGGTGTCAGAAGTGTGGCTTGGACAATCGTTCAAGCTAAAACACTCACCCACGGCTCTAAATTAGTATTACGGCTAGATAATCACAGGGTTTAATTTACGTTAGTGACAATGGCGTGTGCAGACAGAGCAAAGTGCGAGTTGTGCCCATCGTGACCAAATTATGTTTATTTATGCTTACTAAGTTATTTTGTGCTTATGAACATGTTTTCTTCTAATTTGTAAGTATTATTGTTATACTTTTGTATCATTTATTTCTATAATTACTTATTTATTTACTAGTATTTGTCAAAAATGATTCATGGCGGAGCGATACACAAAACTGAGCCGAGAAGAAAATCGATTTTTCCAATCTAAAAATAGCGCTGCGCCTCTGACGTATCGCGGCTGACAAACAGCGGCGTTACGCCATTTGCATTCAGCGACTGATTGTTTACAAATCGCAAAGCGGCTGCTCGCCTGAATCGTTGACTTATATAAAATATTATTTGTTTATAATAGTTATTTATTGAATATATTTATTTATTTGAACAATATTATTACATTTTTATTTTTTTCAAAGCATTTATTTATTTATTTATATATTTTTTCTATTTCTTGCCGTCGCGATGGCACTACTTTTGCGATGCAAATGAGACGCAGTCTGCACAACACTTCCATAAATTAAACAGCTAGAGTTAGGGAAGGCATAAAACGGTAGAACGAAGAACAAGGACATCACCGTGTGTACATAGACAGCTCGTTACTTACTATGCTCCATTTGTGCTCCGGTGAATCACCTGTGTTACTCATATCAGAACAGTGTCAGAACATTGTGAAATAAGACACGAAGATACTTGTCTACGACACCAGCGGACTCAACAAGTGTAAGAATACCCATAGGACACAAGTATGTCTGTGTAGTGTAGATAGCATACCCAGGATAAGTGTGTAGATATAAACTATGCCAACGAAAGCAATTTCTATACGTTATGGCAACCACTAACCTGAGGTAAAATGACATCATGTATATATACTTATTGTGATATGTAATATAACGGTTTTAAGATAGTGGTAAATTATAGTTAGGTTAGTTACTTTAATATAGAGTTAGATTAGATTTAGGCAATATAATAGATTTTTTTTTTTTGTAGTTTAGATAAATCATTAATTTACCCACTTACTTAGTATAAAAATAGATTAGGATACTATTTAAACTTAATAACAGCGAATTGAAGATTAGTATAAAAAGCTTAAGATAGGAATAACATCATTTAGTCATTTAATTTAATTATATTTCATTCCATCTTTATGAACACTTTAACAACTTCATCATTTAGGACTAAAATTAGGTTATACTTTATAGCATAAAAGGATTATACTTATGAACATACATCATTTATACCAGGTAGATTAAAAATATCCATTATATTTGTTTCATTTAAACATTAAAAACATTATTTAGAATTTATGTTACATTTTACATTACCCATTTCATAAAGATACATAACTCATCTCACATCAGTTTCATTTTTGTAGATACTTAGATTAATTCCCTTAAATTAGATTAATTTTGTACAACAAAATAGAATATAGATAGTTAGAGAATTAATATTAGTAGTTCAAGAGAATATAGTGTTTAATAATATCAGGGTAAAAACTATCAACCCTATTTCATCCATGTAAATATTTTTAAATACATGACTCGTGCAGTAACTTAAGCACAGTCATGAAGCTCAACTCTTTTCAAACTGAGCTAAACTTGTACAGTGTCACTTCAAGGTTTTTAAATAATTGTGAGAATAAAAGATGTGTGACAGAAGTGTGAAAGTGAGAGAAAATGGTAAATATACAATTGAGAGTGAAGGCAGCCAGCGGATTTTTTCTGCCGCTCAGCGCGACTTTTTATTATTTGTCTGCGTCAGGCGTTTGTTTTCAATGTTGTAATGTGCTGTCTTAAATGTTTTGTGTGTAGTTTAGAGTAAACCTTAGATAGAGTATTTTAAGTCTCATATGACGGAAACGTAGTCACGAATTAGTGTTATACACTTGTTTGTGGCCACATTTAACCGAACTATGGCACTTGAAAACTAACTTGCATACGTATGTATAGACAGACACACATGTTAGGAGTTAAATTATATCAGTAGTTAAATTCAAACACGCAAACAACCAGGAAAACACACATGTAAAGCACATACATTTTTTAGAACAAAGGGATATAACTTCGGGTCAGGGGACACAATAGACAACGAAACACTAACTTAACAGTGAAAGATAACTTTACACGCGGAAGCGAGATAGGTAAAACCTGTCGGACACAGCTTGTGCAAGGGTTGTTTAATATTATATGGGGGACATGAAGCAATTCATGTGTTGACCCTAAGAAAGTCAACTTTGTATGGGTAGTGAGTTAATTTACTATTTGAGGACAGGTCTTATAAGACAACGGTCCGGTTCAGACAAACCTCTAATTATATAATATTGCGATTGAGAAGAGGGCTCACGCCAACCTGACAAGTTTGTGGCGATCAGCAGTAGCCAAGTAAAGTGATACTACACTGTGACAATAGTCAGTAGAACGTCTATTGGGGGATCCCAAACCCAAGTTTTCAGGAGTCTTTGACAAAAATTAGATACACTAATTTTTAGAAACCTCTTGCGTCACAACCATGAGTCAAAGTTTGTAACGCAACACAGGAGGGGAGGGTGTGTGTCAAAGACTCAAGTATAGAGGAGGAAGACCACCCTGAATGAGTGGTCTACCTCCAGTAGATTAGAGGTAACTCAGTGCCCCTATATGAGGGCAGGGTAGGTGATAGGAAGGGGAACTATTAAATAGTTCTCTCATGCGACACGGAGGTGTCGACCAGAGAGTTAGCACTCTGGTCACGGCATGATCACGGCAATGTGAATCTAGAGTGTAACTCAAGAGAGGCCACTACTCGAGCGTGCTAAATGAGGCCGCACGCAAAAAGCCGTAGTGCGCCCTGAGTCCTTCCGCGTACTGTGTAAACAGCACGCAGAGTAGAATCAGACGGGACACAGACTTCAGAGTGATAACATCGCTTAGCGATGCTTGTTTCGTTAGCCGAGTAGATAGATTAGCGATAGGAGTAGGAAACGACTAGTGATAGGAAGTTCTGTGCATTTATTCTTGTGTGATTTGTTAGCGACTGTTTGTTGTACATTGATGTGATGCAAAGAGCCAGTGGCAATAAAATGTATAATCAATTCCTCTCGTACGACGAGCAAGTCTTTTGTGTGGTGCGAGAGAAGTATCCTAGAATGCCTGTGACATCGGTTGCTGACAGAGACCCTAGACAAAAACGTGCAAAATCATATCCTTTATCTTGTTTATTTACATTCAAGATATATTTCCAGAGAACACTACTAACTAGGTCCTCTGTCAACTATCAAATTTGTCACATAACTGGGTTGCTCTTTCCGGGCTATAAACCCTGGGAAAAAGAATACTCGTCTCGGATTTAAACCCTGGTAATAACCTCCTAGGGGCTCACATACCTGTGCCCTGATGACGGGATACAAACTTTGGGTATACCCTGCATAGGACTCACTTTTGGGATCTCTATGTTGGTATTAAAATCCGGGGTGATCTCTCGCAAATCAGACCAGATTCTTGGAGTTTTTATGGTATTGTTTAATGGACCCTGTCTCTTATATGAGGACAACTGTCCAGACATGTAAACCCACAATAAATCTCTAGAAGGTTTGATTTCATTAATAGTGATAATATTGCATGTATCACTGTTTTAATATATCAGTTAGGAATTCAATGTAGCAGACTGAAAATGATGTATAAATAGTCTATGGGTCAACATAATTGCTTGTATCCATGATATTTATGTTCTCAGTATGAAATGATTTATTAGCTTGTCAATAATGTTGTATAATTTTGTGCATGCTGGTTATTCAATATATGTATCCAAAAATTAAGGTACCTGAAACACCAGAGAACACAAATTATTTAAATATAACTGAGACAGCTATTACAGGGGAAAATCATTTTTGTCCCTGAAATTAAGACACTTAAGTAAATGAATATGAGGGCCTACTCCATCTCCAAATTAATTGCTGGCATGGGTGAGAGAGGGGAATATTGTTGTAACTACAACATTTTTAATGTCACCACATCACATAAAATAACAACTCCTTATATTCACTTCTCCCCATAACATGCTTGCAACACTGAGAGTAGAGAGTGTGAACCCTGATGGAAAACTTGGGCAACCATTAAGACACCTCACTAATAATCTCTCTCAGTATAGTCAGTATTCGTACCGGCTAATGTCCAGTGTCGATTCGACGTTGGATTTATTCTTCAGTTGTGTAATCTTGTCAGTAGCCCTGATCAAGCTGCTGAGAAAGTGAGCACAATTGAAATCTCCAGGAGAAGATTCTTAAGAACTAAGTCACTTGCCATTCCTGAAGTAGTGGTATTATTAAGCGTACTTGATACGTGATGGACGAGATGAAGGGAAAATTCTACCTGATGTCATGGGCGGTCATACAAAACCGACCACAGTCTGGTGTCTATAAGGCATTAGTCTATTGTTCGATGGTGTAATCTCTCTGGTGAACTAGGATCCACGTCACCAGGAGTTAACTCATTGAATCTCCAGGAAGGCCATCAAATTAACTGGACCCCTGGCCATTCATATGGCAGTGGAGAGCGTACGCAAAGTATGTGTCTGGGAAACGATGGATAACCAACCTGATGTCATTGGCGTATCATACGACTAGGAGCATAACGTGGACAACCTGAAAAATTTCATGAAGAGATAAAACAGGATCCGTCTCCGACGTCGGACGTCAATTCATCCTCAGTTGAGAAAGCATTTCTGCCTGAAAAGGTGGAAATTAAAGGACGGACAAAGTTGAATGCAACTGATGTCCTTCTCCTTTTTCATCCTCAATTTGAGAAGACTTTTCTGCCTGGAAAAATGGTGGGAATGTAGCTCGGTTCTAGACAAGAGCAAAGTCTGTGATGGAATGGACTAATAAGGATTACTGTTCTTAAACAGTTAACTCTTATATGGTAGAGATCACTGCAAATCCAGCAGTTGACACTCTATACACAATGTCTGCGAAAGTGGACTAACGAAAGATCAGTTTCAAACAGCTGACTCCTTTCAAGATAAAGATCCCTGCAACCAGCAGTCGACTCTTTATATAAGTAAGAACCATGCATTGAGCAGTGGAATCTTATATTATTACTGCGATGCGAAGTATATTCACAAGACCTGTCCAGTCCTGTCCTCAAAGTCAGTGAAAATGGCTTCCAAAATTTCCAGTCAATATTGGGATCTATGAAGCTATACCCATATAATCACACACCTTCAAAGGTGGCTGTGATAATGACGAACCTCTCTGTGCTGAGAGGGAACGCCTCAATCGCCAAAAGTAAACGTTTTGCTCATGTGAGAGAAAGAACGGATACTCCAGCCACTCAAAAGCACTTAGCTAAAGCATGGCTGAAGACAACTAGTTGGATATTCCACCTGGAATTCTATATTAGTAGTAGTAGATGTCACAGTCTGGCTGCATCTACAATTTCAGTTGCTACGTTAGAAAATAGAGCAACTAAGGAGAGAAAATGCTGTCACTTCTCACAACAAATCAAAATAGAGGCCTAACGGAATGAGGAAATCTCAGCCAATAAGTGCAACCTCTAAATCTATGGTAGACTACAGAAATAAGTGAAGGAAATATAATGGGAAATTGCTACCATCTGCGAACACAAGAGGCTTATTGGAAAGGTAGACCCTGTGTCTTTGTCAGCGTGTTGGATCTCTAGGGGATCTGGTCTCGGGCTCAAACAGGCAACAATAACTCCGTTAAATATAATATAACAATATTTATTGTATTTAGGTATACAGTGCGTTGGCGCAGTGGGTTTAACAAGCCCGCACTAATAAGTTGCTTATCACAGAGGTTTAACATCACACATGATTATAACAAACATTCTAAGCAAACTATCTAGCATATGTCTATGACCCTAAAAACACATGGGTCTGAACTATTAAGTCCCTCTAAGGCAGGCCCTGTTGCCTCTCCGATGTCCCGTCTGTCTCTGCCGGTTCACACGTGTCGCAATCCGACACGGGTGGTAACTCTGTCCGAGTTCCTCGTGGACCCCGCAATAGGCGGGCCACCTCAGTGTCCACGGGACAGTGGACTCACTGACCAGTCCTTCGAGAAGGCTCTGGATTACTCTGGCCTTCGAGGGTCTTACTTCTTTCCCTTGGGCGGGAGTTGTAGCCCTTCGCTAGTGGCTATTAACTTATGTTGGTTTACCGTATAATGTGAGGCTGTGACAGTCTTGAGGGAACCTTTTACTTCTTTTATAAATTTCTGTGTAGATACATGGTAGTCTCACAGTGGGGGTTTGAGCCAAAGAAAAATGGTTCTCCAAAAAGGCTATTGCGGGAATGATTATCTCATTTAAGAGACCCTGGACAAAAACGTGCAAAATCATATCCTTTATCTTGTTTATGTACATTCAAGATATATTTCCAGAGAACACTACTAACTAGGTCCTCTGTCAACTATCAAATTTGTCACAACACTGAAAATCAAATATGCAACCTAATACTTTGAAAACTGGTCTCCCTGGCCTAGGGCTTTACGTCTTTCTCCGTAATCCCGAATACTCTCGTAACGTGACGTGCGCGAGAATCGATAGCGGTTCTCGTCGCGTCGGTAATTTACGGAGTATGTGTGCCGGTCGCTAAGAAAGCAATGGCAAACTACTGAGCGTAATCTTGCCACGAAAACAACAATCAGCTGAAAGATACTGATGTTCTCAGCGATGTCCTGTAAAGGATATGCGGACATTAAAAAAAATACTTTGAAAATGAAATTAGTTAATCGACAGATCATCCTCATTGTCCATCGAACCATTCAGTCCATAAGTGTTCGGATCCCCTCCTCAGTAAATCCTCTCAGCGTGTAGCGGATAACATCAGTTCTGGGTTGGTTTATTAATCTTCTTTCGCTTTCTGCGTAGTGTCTTGTTTGGCCACAACTCTTTTAACTTGCTGTTCTCGCAGCCTGACCATGGTTGTAGATTCCCGGTCATCACTTGGTTCTCACACCCTCATGCCCTGGCACGAAAATGAAAATAATCTTTGCCAGCCGAGACCGCCCCAGAGACATCAACCACACTCTCTTCGGATCCACCTCATCTCTATCTTCCTTAGCATACTCATTTAGCATTAAGGAAACATGCCCTAGTGAATGTCTGTCTCTCGAACCATGTTATTGCTTTACTTATTGCCATGACTTCAATAGTCAGGCTACTTATGGTCTCAACAAAAGCACCAGAGTCCTCCTTCACAATTCTTCCTCCGGCCCGCGCCGTAAAAATCCATGAGCTTCTCACATGTCAGACGACCGACCTATGTGTGTAAATGACGGTATCACCCTCCACAGAATTCTCGAAGATGAAAGCCTGTACCTCCGCCTCCACAGCAGCCGAACTTTCTTGTCTGCATTTTTGTGTCTAGTTGGATGCAAACTGGAAAGGACATACATAACTTGGTTGGCACTTGTACTCATTCCTTGCCAAGTCCTCAAGTGAACACACCTGTTGAAGAATGTCTTCGGCTTGACCCATCCACGACTTTCTTCTTTTTAACCTGCTGCCCTTTACCTTCTTAATTTCACTATGCAGTGGATATTGTGTGTTTGAGTTTGTAGTCTGTTCCTCACGGTTTGAAAATCAAGAAGGTAACGCATCACCTTGCCTGCATGCTGTATCCTTTGTACATGCAAGAATAATACGCATAGCTTCGTTATATATATATATATATATATATATATATATATATATATATATATATATATATATATATATATATATATATATATTCAGTATATGGCTGAGAGTCAGGATCGCCATCGCCTACTCAAAAACAGAAAGGTCCAGACCCTCATAAAGAAGACATAGATGGAGTTGCTCACTGTTTTCCGCCACCATCACCCGCAACGCAGCCAACTCGCGATTGACCTTTATTATCAAATGGTCTATGTGCTCAGTGTAAGCAAGGCTTCGATCAAATCGTATCCCCAGATAATTCATTGCCTGCCTTCTTTCTCTGAGCACAGATTTACAGTTGGTGTTGGAGTGTTGATAATATAGTTGTTCAAATTGAACCATATCACTGCTGCCTTCGTTGGATTGACTATTGCACCAGCTTCAACACACTATGTGAAAATGAAATGAGGCATACGTCACCATTAGTAATTAAAATATGGTAAAAACAACCAGCAATATGTAAGCACAATAACGATAATGGAAATACGAATGTGCACGGTATGTAACAACACAGAACATCACACAGAAAATGTCAATTGACGCAAAAAAAAATATTCAACTCATTCTCACAAGTCTGAAAAGAAAAATAATTAGGCAATAATATACTGTTCGAATGTTAGTATACATTCCACCTAGTCTTACCAAGGTTGGCAAACAGTTATAGAATAGACGATATCAAAGATATAGTGACTCTCCGTGTCTACAGTCTGATGCCACTGACAGTCTATTAAAGAGACACTAATATCCACACCTTCCTTGTCCTTAATTCTGATAACCAACTTCCAGCCCAGTAATTATTATGTGGGTTATATCCATAATGGTGCATCTACTTAGATTGCGGTATCCTCTGCGTGACTGATATATTTTTTTTTTTATATCGTTGTTCGCGGTCAGGCCGGCGTCCGAGATTCAAATTGCCGCGAGGCGGTTTCCCATTCTGGCCTTCAACCGGAATCACATGTTTGTATTGATGTTTCTTACAGACGCCCCCAAATGCTTGATTGCTCACCATGAGACGACGCCCATTTTTGTTAGAAAAGGTTAGTATGAAGAGTCAGCATGTTTTTAAAATTTTAATTGTTAAATAAATATAGTATTGGTTTGATAGTGCGCTTTGTTCTGTCGCCCCTGATCGCAATATCAGATTCAGTCATTAATTAACAGGAATTTTTAAAAATCATGAGGGCCAGAAATTGTGTATCTGTTATTTCTCAACATAGTACCCTGCCAGGCAAAACACTCGGTTCACCTATCTACTAGCTTGTTGACGCTTTCAAGTAAAGAAATTGTAGGTATAGCCGTTAGACAATTTTGCACCGCCACCACACCTCGTTGTCATCTGCAAACTGTGATGCTGTGATGTCGGTTCCTAAATCAATCATTCAATCAATCAATCTGCAAACTGCTAACTACACATATGTTCTTTTAAGAGTTCAAATAAGCGAAAGTCTGATGGTGCCGAATCTGGACTGTTTCAAGACTTCAAATATCAGAGCACATAGTGTAGCCACTGTATGCGCGGCCGTATAAGGGCAGTCGTTGTCGTGCAGAAACAATACTTCTTTTGAGAGAAGTCCAATACGACTCGATCGTGTCGCGTTCTTCATTTATTCATGCACACTACCCTGACTCAAACAAGTGTCTCCATACTGAAACATCTTTATTCTTTAGATCTCACAAGGATACACACCGTCTGATCACTTTCCCCTTTTCACCTTTTCCAGATGGACTGATGAGCAAATGACTCCTGAGACCGACTTGTGTATTGCATCCAGTTTACTGTAAAGATGGCGAACATTAGAAGTCTAAATACTGCCTGCTTGAAAGAACGAACGAATGAACAAACGAACGGACTTTATTTTCGAAGGGTAACAAACTGGGGAGGCAGGCCTGTCTTACATTTGGCCCTTCCAACCACACATCTTTCGTTCATCAGTGCATAGTACATTCACATAGGAAAAAAAAATATTGTCAAATGAATGTTGTAAACACAAACAATGCATGTCACCAAGTTATAAGACAAATCCCCCAGCCACACACCAATCTCCTATCCATCCGCGCATCCCCCACACACAAATCCACCACCCAACCACACGCCCAGTCAGTTATCAGTTATCAGTTGGGGTATCTTCGTTGCACTCCGGACATGTCCATAGGTGCTCAGATCCTCCCCCCAGCATATGCATCAGCGTCCGGTGGCCAATAGTGCCAGTTCTGTGTTGGTTGACGAGGCACTTTGTTTTCCCGATGTACCACTCGCGTCTGGCTGTGCCGATTCTTACTCCCAGGTCCTTCATCATAGACAGCGATGTGGAATCACTGACGTCAAAATCCTCTGTTCTCGCCAAATCTTTACGGACGTTAATAACATCAGCACGATCCATGGGCTGGCCATCTACAGGGGGTGCAGAGCCAGCCAGTTTGTCAGCTCGTTCATTTCCCTCGACTCCCGCATGTCCCGGGACGAAGATGAAGGTGACTCAGTCCACTGTCGACGTACAGATCCAGCTTCGACCTTCTGAATCATGCTCATTGAATCACTTAGTACACACACGTTGGTATAATGCTGTGATTCCAGCCATATGAAACCACACGCATATCCCAGGAACATACATTCCCCAATCCATCTATCCATCCACCCATCACCCACACATCCCACACCCCCCACCTACACCATCTCCACACCCACATACACAAATCTCCCATCCGCATCCCCTACCCACCCACACACAAACCCAGGCACACATGCATGCACCCACCCACCCATCGCCCACCCACACATCCCCCACCTTTACACATCTCCACACCCACACACACATCCTCGACCCATCCCATAGCCTACCAACAATCACCCACCCACATATCCTCCACTACCCACTCACACACTCCCAACCACGCAGCCAAACACACATACCCCACCGTACATCCCCCACCCACATACATATTCATGCCAACTCACACGTCCCGCACCTACCCACACACAAAGCCCGCATCCACACACATCCCTCACATACACACATCCCCACCCACACATACAGCACCCACACACACATCCCCCACCCACCCACCTTCATTCTACACACACGCACACACCCTCCTATACATCCTCCACCCACCCACCCGCCATCCACCCCCCCCCCCCCCCGATCTCCAATTCCCCAATCACACATCCCTTAACTACACATCTCCCCACCCATACACACACACACATACATCTCCCCACCCATACACACAATCCCACCCACCAACACATTCCCCGTCCAAAAACTCACACCTACCACCCACACACACCCCATCAACCACATATACCCCACACACACACACACATCTTCCCACCCACACACAATTCCCTCATCCATACACTCATCTCTCACACACATCCACCCACTCACGTACTCATCCATCAACCACTCACACCCACGCATCCCCCACCCATCCATCAACAAATGCATCTCCCATCTACCCTCCAACCCACACACACCCCAACCACACAGCCAAATACACATCCCCCACACACACATACATCCTTCATTTACCCGCAACACATTCCCCACCTATCCACACACCCCTCACCCTCACACATCTCCCATCCCACACAACACCCCACCCATAAACACATTCCCCCACACACACAATATCCCCCACATGCATTCCCCATACACATCCCCGCCCACACATCTCTCATCCCTACACATACACATCTCCCTACGCACGGCACACATCCCCCACCTACAAACACCCTCACCAACCACTCACATTTACCGCATCCACATTCACACACTCCCACCCACACAGACATATCCCCCATTCACAGACACATCCCCACACCCATCCCCCAACCCACACACATCTCCCATACACACATTCACCCACCCATCCCTCACCCACTCACACATATATACATTCCCTACCCACTCCCCCAACCCCCACATACTTCCAACCATCCTCCAAATATCTCCCACCGACACACACACACATCCCTCACCCTCCACCGACCACACATCCCTTCACCCATTCAACACATCACCCGTCCACCCACAGACATCCCCCACACACAACCCCTCCACACATACATCCCCACACCGCCCACATACACATCCTCACATCTAGACACATACATGATGCCTCACATGATCACTGAAACTAGTATGAACAAACTCCCACACTTTACACACACATACACTGACAATTGTCGTGAGCATTTTGGTAAAAATTGTAAGAAATGGAGAAAAAATTGTACATATACATTGCGTAGCTTACATATTAGTGATGCAATTGAACTCTCTCTCTCTCTCTCTCTCTCTCTCTCTCTCTCTCTCTCTCCCCCACTCACTAACTTGAATGTACAAGCTGCACGTTCTCTTGAATAAACGTTGTTATCGGTTGCCGCTATGCCTTTGGCTTGATTCTTCCAAGGAGAGCTGTTAGAGTGCGAGAGGGACTGAGAAACTGCTAATTCTTATTTGTATACCTCTAGACAAAATACCCCATGCAAGGATGTAGATGTTTTTCATTTATCGAAAATAACAATCGACAATATAGAAATGTAAAATGCCTCAGACTTGGAATGCCTTGACTCTATAATTAACAATTGGGACTGTAAACAATAACCAAAAAAAAAAAAAAGAAGACAGAAGGAGACTGGAGATGGCATGCAGGGTGGAAAGGACAGTAAATATCTAAGGCACAAGACAATATCCCGTTCTGTAAAGTGGGATACATCATTTTCGTACTCTATGATCTATGTATACCAGGCCTGAGAACCTGGTACAATACTTATAGGATACCGTGCGTGTTATTTATCCGTGCTATCAATCGACGTTTTTTCCCTTGTTGTATCATGTCTAATCTATGATTATATGCGAGTCAATAGAGTGCTTCATGGTCGGCAAGATCCCAGAACTTGTTAACTTCTCACGATTTTTGTCGTGTACTTGAAAATATCACAAGAAGTCCTGGGCGGCAATATCCCAGAACTTGTTGACTTCTCACGATTTCTGTCGTTTATTTGAAATGCCCCACCAACAGTCCTGGGCGGCAATATCCCAGAACTTGTTGACTTCTCACTATTTCTGTCGTTTATTTGAAATGCCCCACCAACAGTCCTGGGCGGCAATATCCCAGAACTTGTTGACTTCTCACTATTTCTGTCGTTTATTTGAAATGCCCCATCAACAGTCCTGGGCGGCAATATCCCAGAACTTGTTGACTTCTCACTATTTCTGTCGTTTATTTGAAATGCCCCACCAACAGTCCTGGGCGGCAATATCCCAGAACTTGTTGACTTCTCACTATTTCTGTCGTTTATTTGAAATGCCCCCACCAACAGTCCTGGGCGGCAATATCCCAGAACTTGTTGACTTCTCACTATTTCTGTCGTTTATTTGAAATGCCCCACCAACAGTCCTGGGCGGCAATATCCCAGAACTTGTTGACTTCTCACTATTTCTGTCGTTTATTTGAAATGCCCCACCAACAGTCCTGGGCGGCAATATCCCAGAACTTGTTGACTTCTCACTATTTCTGTCGTTTATTTGAAATGCCCCACCAACAGTCCTGGGCGGCAATATCCCAGAACTTGTTGACTTCTCACTATTTCTGTCGTTTATTTGAAATGCCCCACCAACAGTCCTGGGCGGCAATATCCCAGAACTTGTTGACTTCTCACGATTTCTGTCGTTTATTTGAAATGCCCCACCAACAGTCCTGGGCGGCAATATTCCAGAACTTGTTGACTTCTCGCGATTTCTGTCGCTTACTTGAGACAACGCAACCGACGTTACGATGCTGTTGTCATTACGTGACTCTACAATGCTTCCGAGAACAGCCGGAAAAATAATCTGTTGAAAGCTAAAAGTCAAGTTGGGAATTTTATTACAGATTTGTTTCATATCTTCAACAGCCTTGCTTGGATCTTGCTGACATTCTTTGATGACATCCAATACAATGGTGTCTGCCATCAGCTCAAAATTTGGTAAACACAACTTTGATGCTGCTGTATCAAGTCGACCCTGAAATTGCTTTTTCATGTTTTGGATTTCTACAATGGCTGAGTTCACTTTATCTGCACGACGGTTACATTTCTCCGCAAGCTGTGCCAAGAGTTTGGTTTCTTCTTGCTTGATGTGTTGTCGCAAGTGTTTCCCCCATGCTTGAATTTCAAAGGAAACTTTATTGCTCTCACATTCTACTGCAATCTTCTGCATTTTATAATGACTCTCCCATTTTGTGGATTCTTCAATCAGTGTCCGCACATTTTTTATTGCATCATTGACTTTGACTTTGCGGTCACAGGCAGCGTCCGTCAGCATCTCTACACGCCCACACTGTCGGTGTGAGTGTATAACACATTTATGACAAAGTAAGGCAGAACAATCAAAACAGTAACAATCATATTCAATGTCCGGGTGGGTTCGGCACGCATTCTTCGTCTCTGGCTGTTCCTTTGATCCCCCTATTATGTCCTTGATAAGAAAGTCTGTCTTGAAGAGACTTGCCCATTCTGACCGAGACCTGTTAGGATCTGGAGCTTTGATATTTTCTCTACAGTTAGGGCACAGGAAACTAAACATACTGCCTGGCCACTGCATTGTTGAACAAGTGATATGCTTTTGGAGGCATGTTTCACAGAATCTGAAAGTAAATAAGCAAATGTGCTGTGTAAGAGTAGTTCATAATTATAAAGGACATACCCCCACCCGCACCCCACACAGTATATATACACTACATTATATATATATATATATATATATATATATATATATATATATATATATATATATATATATATATATATATATATATATTTATGTCATGATCTTAAATTATATGGACATTTGGCTCGCTCTCTCATAACAGGGGTGAAACAATCATACACTTTCACTGATTGAACTCACACGCACGGCCACGTGGCGTCGTGTTTCAGACTCAAAGATCAGGATGTTTGATTTGGCCTCAAGAACGCCTGAGGTGATGAATTCCCACTGTGTGTGCACATGATCTTTGATGACTATGAGCAGCTCTCATCTGAAGCCAAGGAAGCTGGTCGTATCTGCGCCAATTAATATATGGTGAAGAACTGTGGAGTTACTTACGAGTTCGGTTGCACCCCTTCCACATAAACTGCATCAACAAGATGTTGTCGTGGGCTGGCTCTGATAGGCGCTAGACAGGTGTGGGAGTGTCTTTTGTACATCCCCCAAGGAACAGTTGCACGGACAAACGTTTGTGTCAGTGCACGAGAAAACCTGGAGGGCCAGGTCGTTGAGGTTCTGCGTCGTGCTCTGTTAAAGTTCTCAAACAAGATTTTTTTTTGTCTAAGAACTGGGGTTTCAGCGGGGAGGCACTCCAGGAGTTCTAGCGCATAAGAGCTGAAGGTCAACTTATCCCAGATGCTGCGGGTGTACAGTAAAACCCAACCACGACCAACTTGACGCATGGAAGCCTCTCAAAGCACGAAGAAGAAGCAGCCAAGCAGCTCCCCAAAGACAAGGAGGGGAAGAACACAACCGAGAACTCCGGAAAACTTCTGCTGAAACAGACACGTGTTGGAGAGGCAAAGCTGCCGGCTTAGCCTACAAACCAAATATACTTAATTTGTTGGAAGACACAGCATCGCCCAGCTGCACAAGACACTGTATGGAATCGTGATTACCATCAACAAAAATGTCAAAACCATAGCACTACTCCGAAAGATCGATCAGTGAGATCAGGCCGACACCAAGTTACTACATGACACACAATGGAAGCCACCCGACACCGAAGTATAAAATCATGTCATTAAACGAATCTAGCCCATGTCACCAATGATGAAATGAGGGTGATGATATCGAAATAAAACTCCCTTTTCAAGGTCATCAGGTGCTGACAGAATTATTGAAAAAAAAACAAAAAAAACATACCCTCCACAGTCGTCATCATCATGTCGGAGAACAGAACCATGCCACAGACGTCAGATGGGACAAGCAAGAACAAGTCCCGGAGCAGTACATTCCAAGAGTGCTGCAGTGTTCCACGTGCCAGAAGTTTTGCCACACCATGCCAACTGTAAAAGTGAGGTGGAGATTTGCGGATACTGCTCTGGACCGTACCCGTACAGCCAGTACCCACATTCCAACATCAACAACGACTTCAGGAAGCCCAGCGCAAACAGAAAGTGAGCTAACAGCCACGGGGCTAGATACCTTGGTTGCCCCTGCGATCAAGATAGCAAAGAAATTATAAAGCTGCCATAAATCAAACCTGCCAGTCAAAGAGGCCATGACCGAACGAAAGAACTTTATTTTCAAAGAGATTACAAATTGGGCGCCCAGGCCCGTGTGACATTCTGCCCTTCTTATCCACTCTTATACATTATTTTATTCATATATAACATATGAAGTCAATATTATACAATGAAAGAATCACCAAAAGACGAGAAGTATATTGAGAGCTTTACTAGAACACGATTATAAGAAACAAAAAGGACGTTGCGGCTAAAGTCTTCGTCAGCACAGAACAAACAATCACAAACAGACACACAACTACATGAAAAAACACCACATGAAAATATTAAGGTTACTTATCTGCATCTTTGTTTGGCTGAATACTGTCTTAATCAACCACCGTGTTTGATGACTATCAGAAGATGGAATGAACCGGATGTGTGGTTCAGTCGGGTCAATAGACTAAAGGTCAATAGCGCCGGAAGCTCAGTGATTGGTTTAGCTACGCGGTGGGAGAACACCCACTGGAAGAGTGGGGTGGGATGGGGAGACGTCCATGTGAGCGAAAGGTAAAATAGGGATTAGTAGTGGACTATAGTTGGCTCTGTGGCGAAGGTGTCACGGACGCTTTCCGCAATTCTGCATCCCGCGCTCGAAACACAGCTGCAGGCGATTTGGATGCAAATCGTCCTGCGTTGGCTTCATAAAATGGCATGAGTGCCGGTCGCTCAGAAAGAATGACAAATCACTGAACGCAAACTTGCGAAGAAATGTCCAACAACAAAAATAATGTCTGGGTTGAATGCGACATCCTGTAAAGGAGGATATGCGACTAACTTATCTAATGATCTATATAACTGCGGGTATGAGAGGGGGTGAGGGGGGAGGGGGTATGGTTTGGAAGTAAAATTAAACTGTGTTGGACACTGAGGCCGTTAGGGAAGCATAAACCTTACTGGAAGATGAGGCGGTATTCCAATGTCTTACAATCCCGTTCACGAGATGCGCACAATTTAATCGTCGTGACCTTGTGTCGGTCACGCCACAGTGGTCAGAACTGTTAAAGTGTATGGGTACAGGTTTCTGGGCACTACTGTTGATATCAGAGAGATGCTGCCTAAATATGTCAGCCAGACTTAGATCTATTAATCCGATATATTTTATATCACAACGTGTGCAGGTGATCGCATAGAAAACATTGGCACTCTTGCATAAGAAACTCTCAAGGATGTGAACAGTGGTCTTAGGGAATGCCAGACGTTGGGTTTGAAGGAGATGTGGGTAGGTCTTGCAACGCGATCGAAACAAGCCACCTTGCCAGGAAGAGACTTGGGAGGTTGTGGTAGACTGGTATGGATCAACAAATCCCTGAGGTTACAATCAGGCCTGAACGCCACCAGGGGGATTCTCTGAGAAGACATCGCGAGCAACCATGTCTGCCTGGAGAATGTATAAATGCCCCGGGATGATATTCATGGCATCAATATTATGGGGATGGAGGTAGTGAAAATAAGTATATTATTTCGTGGTTTCGGCCTGGAGGAGAGAGCCTCGGTACGACTGATAGACTAGCAGCGGTGAAAAGCTGTAGACAGAACATTATCGGAATAGCCATGAAGGCGGAAAAAACCCAACATTTCGCGAGGTTTTTGACGGAAGCCGTTATTATCCAACAAAGCCGCCGGGGACCAGTTGGGAGAAAGGAATAGAACCCTTATAAGAGGGAGGATGGGAGGAGGTATAATGAAAGAATGCGTGTGAGTCAGTAGGTTTATAATAAACCGTCGTGCGTAGACCAGCGTAGAACCTAAAGAGACTGTTAGATCTAAGAAATTGACAGCCGACGAAAAATGGTGAAGGTGAGTCAGATGCTGGGGTGAAAGTCGGAGAAAAAGGCAATGAAGTCCTGGAGATCAGACAAGGGCATGCCTGAAACACCAAAGAAGTAATCTATATACCTCCTGTAGAGCTCCGGGAGCCTACCAGTGTATTGACTCCATACCTGGTGCTCCAGATAGCCCATCAAAAGACAGGCATAACTCGGACCTATCTTATTACCCAGGACCGCCCCTGGTCGAAATAGTCCCCATTGAATGAATTGAAGTTAAGGACTAACTCTGCGAGACGCAGCAATGGTCTGGTGACTATGGTGGGTCTTTGCCTTTTGTCCAAGAAAAATTTCAATGTTTTAACGCCGTCAGATTGATTGATGAATAGATGTATAGAGTGAAGTCACATCTAAAGTGAAGATGTGTTGAGTATGGGATGTGATACTGATGGGATCGAAGATAGAGATAGCGTGGTTGGTGTCTTTGATATACGAGCAACCAACGGCTGAAAGATGCTGTCTAGGAACTCTGAAATCTGTTAAGTAGGACAAGAGCAGGCCGAGACGAGAGGTCTGCTAGGGTTGTCTGGCTTGTGTGTTTTGGGCAGCATATAAATAATGAGTTTGCCCAAGCAACTATCCTGGATGAACTAGGTGGCAGAACGAGTCTTGCCTGATGATGGCATTCGTTACGCTCTTGACCTGGCTCTTGTTACTGACCGTCCCGTCTTGTGGCCGTGGTCTGTAGAAAGTTGCATCCCTAAGTTGCTTGTTGTCTTCCTGTATATACAAGTCATTCCCCAAAATCACTAACGCTCCTCCCTTGACGGCTGGCTTGATAGTTATGTCCTCACAACGTTTCAACTGTGCTTTAAAAAGGCACAGTAACCACAACCAATGGGAATTTGACTGATCAGACCAATTCGAGTGGTTTATGTTAGTCCATAATGGATGTACGCGACACAGCCTGTGGACATGGTGACGTCAAGGAAACAATTTTAACAACCAAATTGCAGCCACACACACATAAACTTTTGGTTAGAACAAGATTACTGTCAGGGAAAACAAGACGTTGATTTCAATAGTCACCCCGTGCCAGTATATGGAAACTGAGAACAAAGCTGAAGACAGTAAAGATGGATTCATGAAATATCAGGCTCCATGTGGCAATACTTGAGTGAAATCAGAGAATGAATGGGCAATTCATTACTATACAGACGAGGCACAACAAATTAAGGAAAATAAGAAACATAGATGACAAATGGCAAGTGCTAAAGGAATCAATACAATAACAGTGATTGACTGGTGTACATAGGTGGGTAGTGCCATTAACTCAGTTAAAGCGTCTGTGTCATGGTGCTCTCTGTACAATATGATTGTTAAGACCGACATCCCAGGCCTCACATAAATTTCAGGAATGTTAACAGTAAACTGAGGCACTTGAGAATCACGTTCGACAGACGCTGTCATTCAAGGATCATGTGGAAGCAGCTGTTTGAGATCTAAGAAGGTACTTGGTGCGCTGATGATCATGGCAACAATGGACATGGAGCAAATACTGTTCACATGCTATCAAATTCTGATTTTCTAAGTAACCGAGTTTTCATCAGGACTGTGCACCGTGTCAGTGAGTCATCTACAGAAATTAGAGCGCAAACAGAATGAAGCTATGCGGTTGCTATTGGGATGTACAATGGACATGCCGGTAGTGTGTATGTGATACATCCAAACCTACCCACGATTTATATAAGCGCAGGGTGCTGCAGGCTAAATCATATCTCTGTGTGGATGTTGGCACGCAATACTCCCTGCATGACGTTCTGGACACATTTAAGAGCCACAGGCTGATTAGAGGAAAATCATAGGTGACTCAGGCAGAGTAATAAAACAGAGAAGTGTGCATGCTTAAAAACATTGGGAGAGGAGAAGGGCGGGCCAGAATGCCAGTGAAAATGTCAGACACGTACATGATCATAATAACAGTGGGTCGGGAATGAAGGCTACACTGAATGGAGGGTACAACAATTGATCTACGACAATTCGTGACTAGGCGACGTAATCACCCACACGTACGGGTCTGTATTAACAGGTAAAAGAAATGCTTGGGTGTTAGTGACGAATGTTGATGGACGGTGTTTGGTGCAGGAGAGCCTGGCATGTGATACTACAATATCTAGTCTGAGAATGGAGGTGGAGGCAGTCACGGCAGGGTTCCGATGGCTGGAGAATAAACAGCACACGCATGCGGTATTTTTTATCATATTTACAAAGAATGATGACAAAGGTGAAGACAAGCATGTTTTGGACACAGTGATAGGCTTCCCTTTATTAACAATCAAATATAGAGAGCACCTTGTTGGATCCCCCCCCCCTCCCCAGGACATGCTCGTGTGGTGGGAAACGAGCAAGCAGACAGACTGGCTGGGTCTACACCTCTGGTGCATTGGTGCATGATTCTGCAGATGTGGTCAGAGCCTTTTGTATTCGATCGTGTGAATAGTGCAGATCATCAAGGCTTGGAGAGAATGTTGCTGCAGGGGGAGACTATGGGACCTGGCTGACGCTCAAAACCCCGAGGAAAGGCCAGACGGACACATAACTAGAGTGCTACTGGTACAATTAGTATTGGGACTCTTCGCTGGCTGTAGCAGATGAGAACGGAGCACGCAATGGAATGTACCGAGTGTTGTCATGTCGGCTACTGACTCAATTGACGTCAACTTAAGTTAACACAATACGATAGACACTAAACAATATATACCAAACCAAACAAACAAACAAACAAACTTTATTTTCAAAGGGTTAAGAATTGGGCACGCAGGCCCGTCTAACATTCTGCCCTTCTATCACTCTCTTCCATGAAATAACGAGGACAGTGGAGGGAAATAGATGGCAAAGGCAATTCTTCAATTAAAGAACAATTAACGGGGTTTATACCAGAATACGATCAGCGTTGCCAGTAGTGGGTTGTGCTCAATATTTAAATTTCAAATCCCGAAACAACCAAATAATCAAATTAAAGAAACAATAAACAAACTCAAAATGAATATAAAAGAATGCACAAATAAATAGTACGATCAATATAGCGAAATAAGTCTAGCTAAATCATCAGTGCAAGTAGAGTGAAAAGCAATGAGAAGACACAAAATCAATGCACAATTAGATATAGGCATTATCAGGCATTAGAAAGCATGCAACAATTCTATGTTTGAAAAATATAAGAAATCAACATATTATTGGACAAAGAAATGAATCGAAATCTGGATATAGTATATAGAAGAGATATATGATGATCGTAACAGACCTGACACAAACATTCACGACCAATATGAAAAGCCACAATACTTAAAGGCAGAAGTAGAAGATGAAATACAACACACTCATTTATTTATTCAGTAGCATGTCCTTTGCAGAACCTCGCTCCCATAACAACCTTCCGGAAAACTTCTCGATCACAAGCAAGATGTCCCGAGTGTGATACACCCATCTGGAGATCATCCGCCACATCCTGCACCCATCTTCTCTTTGGCCTTCCTCTTCCTCTCTTCCCAGGCATATACCCTTCCATTATTGTTCTCTCCAAACTGTCGTGACGTTTCAAGTGACCAAAATACTTCAATTTTCTTTGTTTTATCGTCTTTAATAGCCATCCCTCCTCAATATTCAGCTCTTGAAGTATGGATGCATTTGTTCTTTTCTTTACCCAAGATATTCTTAGAACTCGTCTATAACATTTATATTCAAAGGCATGTATGCGCTGTTCAGCTTGTTTAGTAAGTGTCCATGTCTCACAGGCATATGTTGCAATGGGAAAGATGCATGCTCTTAAAAATCTAATTTTTGTAGTTCTGTCTGTCCCACACCATAATTTATTCATCTGTTTTAGTCTTTGAAGAGCAATGGATAGTCGCCGTTTAATTTCTTTCATTGTGTCACCATTATTGGTAATCAATGACCCAAGATATTCAAAATTTTCCACCACCTCCAATTTTCTCCCATTAATGTATATTTCTTTCTCCATAGTAGTTTTATCTGTATGCATTATCTTAGTTTTTGCTATGTTAAGATATAAGTTGTGATTTTCACTATTCAATTGTGTTGAGGCTATTAGGTTTTCTATGCCATTCTGTGTTGTGGATAGTAATACTGTATCATCAGCATATCGAATCTCTGGTATGTCATGACCGCCGATATTTAGGGCATCATATGGCTCCCTGTTTATATCATCTCTTACATTTCTCATTATATTTTCGGCATACAGGTTAAACAAATAGGGTGACAGCACGCAGCCCTGACGGACTCCTTGCTTGATGTCAAACCAATCTGATGTCTCGCCATCTATTCTAACTGCTGCTTGTTGGTCTAGATATAGCATTTTTATGAGATGTACTACATGTGAAGGAAAGCCCATATTCCTCATGATTTCCCAAAGTTTCTGATGCTGTACACAGTCAAATGCCTTTGAATAATCCACAAAACATGATAATAGGTTTACATTAAATTCTCTGCACTTCTCTATTATTAAACGCATGTTGAATATGTGATCTCTTGTTCCTCTTCCTTGTCTAAATCCAGCTTGAACTACGTTAATCTCTTCTTCCATTTTCTTACTAAGTCTTCGCATTATGACTTTTAGTAGAATTTTACTTGCATGACTTATCAGGGCAACAGTTCTATAGTTGGTGCATAATTTCAGGTTGCCCTTTTTTGGTATTGGAATGAAGATAGTTCTCTTCCAATCTTTTGGCCATATACCATATTTCCAAATCTTTGTACATAATGCATGATATATGTGTATGCTTTCTTCTCCTCCTGCTTTAATTAGTTCAGCTGGTATCTCATCACATCCAGGTGATTTACCATTCTTCAGGTTCCTTATAGCCCAAGCAATTTCATCTAATGAGGGTTCAGGTTCTCAACACACTAGAACAGGTAAATTTCCGGGGTCAGATTGTCAAAGATTGACGACTGTCGAAGAAAGTAAAGCTGTTAGTGAAATGGGTAATGAAGTGATAACACAGTTCAGTAATATCTATAAAAGTGGATCTGTACCTGATATTAATAAGGGACAGTTTATTATTACAGACAATGAACAGGATCTGCAACATTTAGTAAATGTGGTTAGTGTACACAGTGAACAACTAGGGTTAGAATTAAATTATAAGAAGACTGAGATTATGATCGCCTCTAAGAAGAAAGAAACACATCAAAGTAATATGCAGGTAAATGGTAATATTCTTTAAAAAAGTGAATCGGTACAACTATCTTGGAACAGTCACAACATCTGATGGGAGGTACCATGAGAAGATTAGAACAATACTCGCTATGAGAAAGGTAGCATTTTGCAAGGTGGAAAACATACTGACCAATAAAATGATGTTAACTGAAACTATAAAAAGTATTGTAGTGATACATAGAACCATGAAATTGGCGAATTGTCTGAGCCCTTTCCTGTCACTACCGGAGTGAAGCAAGGCTGTATCCTAGCACCAACAATGTTCAGCCTTATGTTTTCAGCTAAGCTGTTAAATACTTTCGAAAACAACGACATTGGAATAGACATTAAATACCGCATTAATGGGAAGTTATTCAATCTTAGAAGGCTGAAAGCTAAAACCAAAACTAACAGCGGCACCGTCAGAGAGCTCCTGTTTGCTGATGATTGCTCGCCATATCCCAACTCAGAGGCAGACAGGCAACACAATGTTTCAGCTTTCTCATATGCCTGTGCCAACTTTGGGCTCAATATCAACTTGGAGAAGACTGTAGTTATGTACCAGCCAGCTCCAGGAAATAATCACACCGTGCCAAATATCAAAGTGAATGGTTTTAGACTAAGTGTTGTGAACAAATTCACCTATCTTGGCAGCACTGTGTCACAAGATGCCACAATTGACGACGAAGTGAATGCAAGAGTCTCCAAGGCCAGCGCAGCATTTGGCAGACTGTACAAGAATGTATGGAACAGAAATGGAATAAGCTTGCAAACAAAGCTGAAAGACTATAAAGCAGTCATATTATTCACAATGCTATATGCTTGTGAAACCTGGACTGTTTATCAGCGACACGCCAGGAAATTAAACAACTTCCACACAGTTTGCCTTAGGAGGCTTTGAAAATTAAATGGCAAGACAAGATTCTAGACACTGAAGTCCTAGAAAGAGCGCCCATGCCCAGTATCTATACTCTATTAATGAAGAATCAGATTCGCTGATCTGTTCACTTGACTCTCATGCCAGATCACAGCCTCCCTAAACGCAATTTTTACGGCAAGCTGCGCTGTGGTAAACGCCCCCAAGGCGGACAGAGGAATCGCTTTAAAGATGCTCTGACGTTTTCACTGAAAGCTTTTGGAATTTATCACGACACTTGGAAGTTAGTTAGTTAGTTAGTTAGTTAGTCGACAGATCATCCTCATTGCACATCGAACCATTCAGTCCATAAGTGCTCGGATCCCCTCCTCAGCAAATCCAGCAGCGTGTAGCGGCTAACGACGCCAGTTCTGTGTTGGTTTATCAA
Organism: Cepaea nemoralis; assembly: GCA_014155875.1. NCBI lineage: Eukaryota > Metazoa > Mollusca > Gastropoda > Stylommatophora > Helicidae > Cepaea > Cepaea nemoralis. The sequence continues at coordinate 172,150 of JACEFZ010002205.1, forward strand.
TCTTCTTTGGCTTCCTGCGTAGTGTTCTTGTTTGGCCACCCCTCTTTTAATTTGCTGCTCTAGCAGTCTGGCCATTGTTGTAGATTCACAGTCATCACTTGGTTCTCGCAAAAGTCTCACTTCTCGTAGAGCATTCAGAATGTCAGCCTGGTCCACGGCGCGTCCGCCCTCCACAGTAGCCTCACCTGCGAGCTTGTCAGCCCGCTCATTTCCTTGTACTCCCGCATGCCCTGGCACGAAGATGAAACTAATCTTTGCCAGCCGAGACCGCTCCAGAGGCAGCAACCATTCTCTTCGGATCGACCCCTCCTCTATCCTCTTGATCATGTTCATTGAGTCGCTAAGGAAACAAGCCCTAGTGAATGGTGTCTCGAGCCATGTTATTGCTTTACTTACTGCCATGACTTCCATGGTCAGGCTACTTGTGGTTTCAGTGAAAGCACCAGAGTCCTCCTTCACAATTCTCCTTCAGTCCCGAGCTGTAAAGGCCCATGAGCTTCTCACATGTCGGACGACCGACCCATCTGTGTAGATGACCGCGTCACTGTCTAGCGAATTCTCGAAAATCAACGCTTGTACTTCAGCCTCCACAGCAGCCGGATTTTCTTGTCTGCATTTCCTATCTAGTTGGATGCAAACTGAAAAGGATGTGCAGAAGTCTGTTGGCACTTGCACCCACTCCTCGCCAGGTTCTAAGTCCTCAAGTGAACACACCTGTTGAAGAATGTCTTCGGCTTGACCCATCCACGACCGTCCTCTTTTTAACCTGCTGCCCTTCACCTTCCTAATTTCACTATGCAGTGGATGTTGTGTGTTTGCGTTAACTCTGAGGTAGGCGCGTGCCCTGCAAACTTGTATTCTCTCTTCAATGGTTGGAAAATCAAGAAGGTAGCGCATCGCCCTGCATGCTGTATCTCTTGTACATCCAAGAATAATGCGCATAGCTTCATTCTGTATCCTTTCCATCCTTTCTATCTGCTTATGGCTGAGAGTCAGGATTGCCATTGCATACTCCAAAACAGACATGACCAGCCCCTCGTACAGAAGACATAGATGGCGCTGCTCACAGTTTGCTGCCGCCATCACCCGCATCGCAGCCAAACCCCGCTTGGCCTTTGTTATCACCTGGTCTATGTGCACATTATAAGCAAGGCTTCGATCAAACCGTATCCCTAGGTAATTCATTGCCTGCGTTCTTTCCACCGTCTCTGAACACAGCATTACAGTTGGTGTTGGAGTGTTGACAATATGATTATTCAACGAGAACCAAGTCACTGTTGCCTTTGTTGGGTTGACCATTGCCCCAGCTTCATCACACCAAGTACTTATGCGATTGAGTTCGGTTTGTAGTTCCACAGCAACCTGCTCTCTATCCTTACCCTGACGATACACTAAAACATCATCGGCATATGACAATGTCCTGCCAGGTCCAGTGATCTGCTCACTGGTGATTCTCACTGTGTAGGCGTTGAACAGTACCGGAGATAATGGTGATCCCTGTGGTAGGCCAGGATATATTGTTGTTGGTTCCGAAGTCCAACTGCCACATTTAAAAACTACTTTCCGTTGGAAGAGGGCTGCAGCGATCCAACTAAGGAGGAATGGACTTACTTTTAATTCAAGAAGCTAAAACATTAAAAAATCCAATGGTACTCTGTTGTATGCGTCCTCAAGATCAATCGCTGCAGCAAAGGTTTCAATGCCTGAGTGGAAACCTTCATAGACATCATGGGCAAAGACTGCTGCATTGGTCCAGGTTTCTCTTTTTGGACGGTACCCACCCAGGGTAGGTGGGAAAACACCTTGCCTCTCTAGCTGGCTTGATATCTTCCTGGCAATTACCTTCTCCAGCAGCTTGCCTATTGTATTCTGCATGGTTATAATTCGATATCCCTGAATTTTTTTGTGGTCTTTGTCAGGCTTCGGCAAGGGAATCAGATAGCTGTGTAACCATTCCTCCTTGATGCTAGCACTCCCTATACTGTTGTTGTACATGTCTGCTAGTTTCTCTAGCTCATTGTCGGTACACTTATTGATGTCGTCGTATCTTATGCCATCAGGACCTGGAGCGCTGTTTTTTGATCGTCGAAGTACAGCCTTGATTTCTTTCACTGTCACTGTGTCTTCATCCGAAGTGTTCTGGGCCTTGCATCTGTCTGAGGTGACCTCCTTGGCCAGATTTCGGCCTCCCATGTCTGTCTGGTTGCTCTGCTCAAGATAGCGTTCAAAGAGGGCTTTGCCCTTGTCCTCGTCAGTCCTCTGCCAGATGAGGTCAGCACCTTGGAAGTCAGAAATGCTCTTATTCTTGACTACACCACTCATGCTTTTATGTAGTCGCCAGAACAATTTCAGTGACTTGTCTGTGCTTACTCTTTGACACACCTCTGCCCATTTTTCGCTTTTAACCACCTTGACCAGTTTCTTGAAATAGCTTACTTTTGTGTGCATCTCTCTTTCTAAGTGCAATGCAGGGACTAGGATGACCAGCTCTGTTCTTCTTGGCATTTTGCCATCTCCTTACAGCACTACGCTTATCCACCCAAGCCTTCTCCACCTCGAAATTCCACCACGGTGGCTGCTACCAGCTTTTTTTCCTGCCCTGAAACTTTCTGCGCTTGTCACGTCTTATTTTACTCACCACATCTTGCCCTGTACTGTCATACTGGAAAGTCTTTACCTTTAGCTTGTGCTGCCTGGTTCTGCCTTTCTCCACCAATATGATGCAAGGGTGGTGGTCGCTGCCATGGTGTCCTAGGACACCCCATCTACACACTGTAGTGAGTGAAGGTGAAACTAGCGCCAGATCAATAGCACTGTCCTCATCGCCTGGACGGCTTGCTGTCCTAGGTGACACAGCCACTGTTGATACAAACCAGGTCAATGGTTTCAAGTGCAGTCTCGAGCTCCTCCCCCTGTGTATTGGAGGAAATGTTTCCCCATGATCTGCCTTTAGCGTTGAAGTCACCACAGAAAATAACATTTCTCTCGTGGCCTAATATGCCACTTAAGCACTGCCACTTCTGGGCGTCCATACTCCCATTGCGGGCATAAACATTAACCAACACGAATGGTATACTGGAATGAACTCTCAACGCCTGTATTTGTATATCGTCACTGTCCCAACTGGACATGTCTAGCTCTGACGCCACCATGCTGTCGCGAACGAGAATCGCCATTCCCAGATGTCGTCTGTTGTAGAAACATTTGAAGCCGGCAATTCGGAGTAGCTGATCGCCCAGTTTCGTCTCATGGAGTGCTACAATGTCGTTCCTGTAAACTAGGGTTTCTAAAATAGAGCCCCGTTGTTTTACACTGGCACAGTTCCAATATAGAATACGGATATTCCTGAGTCCAAGACGGTGACACTTGAGTCTAAAACGTCTTAAACCACCACGCTTACCTTGCTTCTTTCCACGCCGCTTCGTTATGGTGACTGCTGACTGCTCGAAGAACACATGTTGTTCCGCCATGTTGAAAAAACGAAACACAGAACCCACACACGCTGCTAAAGATTCACTCAAGGATGGCTTCGCTCGATGCACGAACTCCGTAGCACCCGCGCAGATCTTGAGTAGAAACTCAAGACACTTCCAGACATTTGGAAGACTGCTGCCAAAGACCGAAATCCATGGCGTACATCATTACGCAAGAGTGTAGTCACTTGTGAAGCAAACAGGACTGCAAGAGATGTGAAATAAAAAGATGGACAGAAAAACCACTGCAGGAGATCATCATCCTTGAAAGTCAAGCATTCGTTGCCCACATTGTCAAAGAAAATTTCGAGCTAAAATAGGCCTTATTAGCCATCTTAGAACTCACGGCTCCAAACTTTCAACACATAATGAATTAAATGAACGGTGATCATCATTCTTTACAGACAAGCACCATACGATTTTATGGATGTGAAACGTGAACAATGATCAGACAAGCTGAAAAACATCTATTGGCTGTTGACATGTTGTTTCTGAGGAAAATACAAAAAAAAAATTAAAAAAAAAAAATACCATGAACTTTCAGAAACACCAAGTAGCAAGTCGTACAAGAAGGAAATGAAAACTGACATATGCCTGGGTAATTGACATTGAGGTGAGTCACCTTTGTAGCGGGACTACGAGAAAAACAACCAGCCATGAGAAATAATGGTGAGGGTGAGTGGAGACCCCCAGGGTGGATGGGGAGAGAGACAGTTTTAGGCTGGGGTGCAGTGTTGTGGGGAGCCCAGGAAGGGGCTACACAGTCGGGTTAAAAAGACAGTGGAAAACTTGACTGGGGAGTTGAAGCTGGGACCGGCTGAGAGTCAGGTCGCTTGAGACAGTTGATGTTTAGAGACCGAGCGGGTCGGTAGTCTAAGGAGAAGGAGCGGAGTTAGATATAGATCTCCGTCCTGTGTGGTTCTCCTAGTTGTGAATGCAGGCCTAAAAACCCAGTGGGGTTTGGATAGTTAATGGAGGCCTGAACCCAGAGTGGGTTGGAGATTTAATGAAGGCCTGAACTCAGAGTGGGTTGGATAGTTAGTGGAGACTAGACCCAGTGGGTGGGTTGTATTGTGTGAGGTCCAGCCGTGGATAGTAGCTGGACTAAGTGTCTTGTGAATTTGAGATTCAGCAGGCCTTGAGAAGGCAGCGATGTGTGCGTGTTAAGTTGTGAGGAGTATATTTATATTCTATGGATTATATTGTTTCTGGATATAGAGTTGTGTTCCGTTTGTCCGTGTTCTTTCTGCAATAAAGGAGTATGTGCGTTACCAACTCAATCTTGTTTAATGACTGGTGAATGGGCACTGCGGGGGTGAGTTATATTGTAAGACAGTTAGATAGCTCAATTGACACACCAGGAGTATCGTTACCTAGACAACGACCATATCACGCACTTATCATCAAGAACTTCGTGATAATATCTGGAAGGCTCGTCCGTTCAAGGAAAACGGTGTAATATTGATATATCTAGTATTTCTCCGGTCAAGAACTATATAGACATTAAGGTCATTCTGAGAGATCTAGGAGCTCGTCGCTTAGTAAAGATTTGCTGACAGCTGCATTAGGTCAAGGAACACCGTGCAATATTGAGATATCTGTGGGCTCTTCGCTGAGAGAGGAGTTATTATCTGGTGACTTCGTTCCATCAAACTAAAACCCTTGACAATTTGGATTTTGTGGCTTCCAGAGGTTAATGTGAACTCTTTTGTGTGTGCGCCAGGTAATTAACACAGACAGACGAAGTGAACACCCAAGCTAGCAGACAGTTAACGGAAAACCAGGATTAATCCAGAAGGTGGTAAGAATATCGTGCGTGTGTGTGTAAGACGGCACATCGGGAAAAACTGTCAACGTGCGTGAGAAAACAGTGGCACAGAAAAGTCGCGTGGACAAAAAAAAAGTGTTTGCGACAAGAGCGAGTCAGCACAGTGAGCCAATATCGCCGTCGGTGATAAAGACAGGATTGAAAATCAAAGATATTGACAGGTGTGGGTGGCGAGGCAACGCACTTTGTGGTCGCAGGTCAACTGGTCAAGATTTGTCGACGGGGCGCTAATAGACAGTACAGGTAAAGTACTGAGGACAGTGAACTCTCTCGGGGAAGGGAGAGGTACGAGGAATTATAGAACAGAGAAAATTGACATTTGCTGATTCACCGGGAAGGGTGAAAGACGGGGGTAGTGACGTACCCCTCCCACAGCCGTGGTGGGGCAGGACAGGTGTCTTTGTGGATAACTGAAAAAGTTTCCGGTCAGTTTACAGACAGAGTAAGTGTGTATTATTGTGATACAGAGTACTGAGGTACTGACGGAGGTTGGCCTACGGGGTCAAGGCCGATGTGGTGGAAATTTACTAAAATTTTCCAGAGGAGAACTGGATAAACAAGGTGTTTTTGAACGAAAACCAGACTTTATGTTCGTCTTTGTGAATCCCTTTGTGATCATTACTCTGTAATCAGCAAACATTTTGACAACGAAGGATGACGTGGCAGCTCCGCGAGCATGGTTGCATACAGTTGTCAAAAGAACTTACGATAAAGAGCTAAAGCGCTGGACATTTGCTGCCATTTTTTGGGTTGAACTTTGTCTTTAAACGTGAATCTATCACATAAGTGATACAACTACGGACCATCTCCGTAACCAAGGTACAAAGACATTACGGACTGTGTTGAGACAAGACGTTTGGATTATTACTGTGTTGTCACCACGTCCAGGGAAAGTAACAACATATCGAAAGAACATTTCGGATAATTACTATTACCGTCAACGTTTCCGACAGTTGGAACTGGTGATCACAACGCGAAATGAAATAACTACTCAACAACCAACAAGTTGCTTTGGAATCTAGCGTCGTAGACATTTCGGAAAATTTAACACAGATATTTCCAGCATATTTGTAGTGTCTTCCTTTAAAGTGTCGTCCCTGGAGTGAGGGGAGTCAACACCCACATTATAATAATTTTTTTTCCTTATCAATATCCTGGAGAATCCACCAGCTTCCGTCCAACACACTCCTTCAGTTCATGGACACCTTTTCCTCTCTCTATCACTGTCGTACTATGCCCCCTCTCATTCTTCCCCACGCAACATATTCAACAACTCTTGCTTCTAGAAATTAATAAAGATTAATTTATTAAAAGAAAAAGTGTAACGTATATGAGACGTGTATGCGAAGAAAATGTGTGATGTGTTCTATAATGTGTGTAGGATCGGACCCTCAGATAATAGCATAGTCAGTTCATCCTTGCAAGGACACACCACAGCACGTTAAGTCAGAACAAGTCCATCTCACCCAGTGCTGTATCCCTCCTGCCGGACACCGACTGTCATCTGTAGCTACCTGGTAATTCCATCTTCCTGATCATCCGAAATAGATACTGTTTGTAATTACAGCTGATCATCGACCGGTTGCACACTACACATTATAAGTTCCTATCGTTCCTAAAAACTGTACGAATCCTTTGTTGTGTGTACTTAGGTATCACTGTTATTGTTAATATACTTGATCCTAACTAGTGTCTATAAAGTCTCAAGTATGATGTCTTTTGTAATATTTCACTGGAATCTATCACACCATGTGACTTACATTTAATGTTCTCGTTCCTTTAACAATGTTTGTATGATGTCTGACATATCAACAATCATCACCTATCCTAGGTGAACCTTGACACACAGGAATCGTTATATTGGTTGGCTCTTCTGAGCCATGTTATGGTGAACCCTCCTGATTATGAGTCCAGCGTAAACATAATACCATCTTTCTTCTCGGACGTTATTCCTTTCCGTAAGAAACATTTGAGTGTCCCACTGGTGTTCTTTCGAATTGGAGTTGAGCTTGTTTCAAAACCAGTGTTGAGCTTCCTCGTAACTGGCAGGGAACCTGTTAGAGAAACAACACATCTGGTGATAGCACTAGTCACTGATCCTACCGGCTGAGTGTAAGCCTATTGCCTTGCTCTGTTATTTTTCAGCTAACTAAACTCTGTCATAGAGCATATTAGCTCCTCACCTACGTCCGAATCAGGCTATGACAAGGAAAGACCCATAAACAGAGTGCAAAACTTCAGTGGGCAAACCACTGAAAGATCCCCCCCCCCCCCATTGGACACTTTCCCCATCTCCCAACCCATCTTAAATCTCTCCAAATATCACCCCGCTATCCTATTCATCCTAGCAGAGCCAATAATCACTTCACTACTCTAACTAGTTTCAACCATGCTACTGCCTAAATTAATCAGGACTAATTATACAATATAAACTAACTTAGGCAACACCGCAGTTCGATCAAATCACATCTACATTTGCCATGACAGGCACGTGTAAAATTAAATTAACTAATTCGCACACGGCAGACATTATTCCACTCCTAACTGCAGTGCCAAAACACGTCCGCCTAAATCAACTGTTTGAGGTACACTATCTCCCCCAATCATGTTTTATTCCAAACAGCCTTGAATTGTTCACGTGACGTTGTTGATGTCCTGCAGGTGTCCCAATGTTTCCAATAACAATCCCACCACTTTCTGTCATGTGGTGACAAGCAAAACCGCCATTCCGTTTGATGTCGGGAAATTCTAAATGACAGACGGACTGTTTTCTCCCGAGCCGGGCACTTCCACTTGAATCCGACCTGTTTTTGCCGCAAACATGCCGTTTAATCAGATTGCCTGTATTACCATCAACTGGTTAATCACTGTGTTTTTCATGACATAGGCCTCCTCTTAAGAGAGTAGTCCATCTCACTCTTCTCCACCGTGAGTTTAATCCAGATGATTCATTCCTCTTCTTCAGGAGCTGGGTTTCTTGACAAGACGTTCGCTCCAACATTTTCCTTCCCAGGAATATACTCCACAGTGAAATTGTAAGGTTGAAGTAACGACCACCGCATCAAACGGGCGTTGAGCTTCTGAGAAGTAGCTAGGAACATCAGGGGCTGATGATCCGACTGGACTCGAAACTTAACTCCATACAAATAGGGCTGAAATTGTTGCACTGCCCATACGAGAGACAAGCACTCTCTCTCGACGGTTGAATAATTCCTCACAGCCTGGAGAAGTTTCTTACTTGCGTATGCCACAGGTTTCAATACCGAAGCATCGTCTTTTCCTTCCTGTAACAAGGCTGCCCCAATCCCAATCACACTCGCATCCGTTCTCAACACAAATGGTTTGGAAAGGTCAGGGAGCTGTAATACAGGTTTGCTGACCAAGGCCTCCGTTAACTGGCTATAGGCAGTCTCACATTCTGGTGTCCAAATGATTTGGTCCGGGAATCCCTTTTTCAAGGTTTCCTAAGACGCCAGAAATTGAAATAGAACTTGCGTCTGTACGGAGGAAATACGTAAGATTCTGATTAGGCAAACGCAAAATAGGTGGAACGCTAAACATACGTTTCAATTTTGATAAAGCATCAATTAACTGTGCATCCTGAATATTTAATTTTACAGATGCTTTTAAAATATTTGAAAAATCGCTGGTGATTTCAGCCAAATTTGGTATAAATTTGCTATAATAATTGACAAGACCCAGCAAACTACGGACCTGTTTCTTGGTCGTTGGCATAGTTAAATTGAGAATCTTGGTCACAATTCTCTCATCTGTTCTGAGTTGGCCTCTGCATGATGGTATGGCCTAGGAAATCAATTTCTTCCATTCCCAACTCAACTTTGGTGGGTTTTACTGTAAGACCGAATAATCGCAATCTATCGAAGACATGTCGCAGTTTCTGCAAGTGTGATGTCCAGTCTTCTGTATGGATGCAAATGTCATCAATATAAGTCGATGTATTAGTAATTCCGTGTAAAAAGTCTCTAGTGAGTCGAACAAAAGTGGCTGGTGCATTACGAAGACCGAAAGGAAGAAAACGCCATTCGTACAGACCTAGAGGTGTAGAGAAAGCTGTTAAAGGTATAGATAATGGCTGCATCGGGACCTGCCAATAACCTTTCGTAAGGTCAAGTTTAGAAAAGATACGTGATGTTGACATATCAAGGATAAGATCGTCACAGGATGGGGTAGGCTCTGCATCGACTTTGGTCACGTTGTTCAACCGGCGATAATCGACGCAGAGGCGAATCGTCGTGTCCTTTTTCTTGACCAGAACACTCGGAAAAGAATATTCTGACTGTGATTTCTGAATTATTCCACTCGACTCAAGATTTAAAAGTTCCTTGCCGAGATTTTCCCTGTAATTTAGTGGGATGGAATAAGGTCGGCATTTGATGGGAGTGTTATCAGTCAGAATAATGGAATGTTCTATCCTGTCTATCCTACCTGGGATGTCGGAAAAAATGTCCCTGTACTCCGTTACTAACTCTATAATCTGTCGTCGTTGCTCGTCTGTAAGTTTCGGTTCTAAACGTATGCTATCAATTGTCCCAGTCGTGTCTACTGTCGGGACTGGTAATTCTATTCCATCGTCATCTGTCTGATTAAGTACTGTCGTTGTACTAGCTGTGTGTTCTGTTTCCTGGCTAGGTGTGTTTGCGATGTCGTCGTCATCTGTCGCCCTACCTAGTGTAGTTGTGTTATGTACGTCTGTCGTCCGGTTGCTTGGTGTAGATGCATTCTGTTCGTCTGTCGTCAGTTCCTTGTCGTGAGAAATAAGGCTTCAGCATGTTGATATGAAATATCTTTAATTTTCCCTTTATCGATATTTCATAATCGACATCTGATATCTTTCGTTCAACTTTGAATGGCCCTTGCCATGATGTTAGTAACAAGTTACGTTTATCTGGTAGTAAAAGTAGCACCTTTTGATTGGGTTCAAGATGTAGGGTTTTGGCACCCTTATTTGCATACTCGCGGTACATCTGGCCTTTTCTCTCCAAAGATGATTTGGCTATTACACACGCCTTCATAATTTTATCGCGTGTCTCTGTTACCATCTCGTATGGTGTTACTGAAGTTGGACTCTCTACTGAGCTAGTGATTAGCTGATGGTAAATTGTTAGGGGTCCACGAGGGTTCGCCCCATAAACTAACTCGAAAGGTGAGAAACCCGTACTTGAGTGCGGAATTTCTCGATGGGCAAAGAGCACTGCTGGTAATAGAGTGTCCCAATCAGATGGGTTCTCTGCTGTTACTTTCGCCAGCATGTGTTTTAGATCCCCGTTAATTTTTTCTATAATCCCGTTACTCGCAGGGTGATACGGGCTACAGAAATGCTGTTCTATTCCTAGCAATTTTGTTAGGGCTTGCATAGCAGCCGAAATAAACTGGGTTCCTCGGTCGCTTAAAATGGTTCGAGGAAAGCCAAATCGAGAAAATAGATGTAAAAATACATTTGCCACATCTTTGGAGGTGATGTATTTGAGTGGCACCGCTTCGATCCACCTTGTACAAAGATCTACGAGGGTTAGTATGAACCGGTTTCCTTTGTTCGACACCTGATTCAGGGGTCCAACAATATCCACCGCTACACTTTCGAATGGTCTAGAGGCCAGTATTGAACGTTGAACCTCGGCTGTTGCATGCTTTCCCTTTCGCACTAAATGTTGACAAATGGTACATGACCGACAGAAAGATTTAATATCGTTACAAACCTTAGGCCAATAGAAGTGTGACAAAATTCTGGCTCTCGTTTTGTCATAGGCCAAATGTCCAGCAAACGGTGATCATGTGCAATCTTTAGCACATTTTGTCGGTGTTTTAAAGGTAACACCGTTTGCTGAATTTCATGGTTATTGGTGGTATAATAACGCATGAGAATTCCGTTGTGTATTTTAAAATACCAAGATGCATTTTTAGTAACTTTCGCTCGCTCACCTAACAATTTAAAACAATGTGCGAGAGTTTGATCGGTGCGTTGTGCCTCAATAAACTCTTGTCGAGTGGTATTGTTACTAGCACCGCTGGGTGTTAACAACTGTAACATTTCATTTTGTAGGTCAGTATAATGAGTTTGGGTATCTGACCTCGTTACAGCATTAGCCGTGTTGGTTTGTTTCCAGGCTAATATTTCGTCCTCGGTACATTGTTTTAATGAGGGCAAGCACCCCAAAATCAGGTCAGTACAGGGATTTTGCAGAATCGCGCAAGTAAATGTGCCGGAAAGGAACGGGGTGTTTATATGAACTTTTGCCAGCGGGTATTTCTCAATGTTTCCAGAGAAAGTGCGGCATTTGACAAACTCACCCGTATAATCTTCTGGCTTAACTAACTCTCTTCTTACACCAAGTAAAGTGCTCCCGCTATCCAGTAAACATTGGCATGGTTGTTCGTTGACCAGTGCATCGTGGAACTTTAGATTACCTCTGGAGGCTAAAGCTGAATTAGCATCTTCGTTGGAACATGGTACAACATGACCACATTTAAGTTTCCCGTTCGCATGAAACTGGTGACACGTGTCACATTTATTAAAGTCTAACATATCAGTCACTACAGCCACACTCTCACACTCATTGAATGGTAATACATTTTCAAGCTCAGAATCAACTACACTATCATCGTCAGATGATGTATCTAAGAGCACAGCATTGCTAGCCTTCATTCTTTGCCTGCCCAAACATTTAGAACTATAGTGGCCATAACTTGAACAAAAAAGCATTTAACAGCTCGTTTGTATGAGTTTCGTTTGTTTTCCTGCTTTTTCATCATCATTTCAAGATGAGCAGGATAAGATGGACTTTTATCACACATCGAGTACTGCGGATGAAATAATTTGCAGTATACACACACTGTGGTGTCTTCTGATAGGGTTTATCTTTCTTCTGATACCCTTTTTGGTTATAAGCCTGCTTAGGTACGTTCTTAACAAAAGCAGTGATCTCAGTATCATGTAAAGATGTTTAAATATGTCGCGGTTTGAAGAAAAATACGCTGAACCACGTTTTTCGAGTTGTTCAATAGATTCAATGTCTGCTTGTTGAAGGAACTTAGCAAAGGGAGTAGGAACTGTGGATATGACTTTATCCATTACCATTAAGTCCTGCAATCTATCAAAATTTCTCCCTACATTTGCTGCCTTAAGCCATTTATTGAATGTACTCTGAACGTTTCAAACGTAGTCTAAGAACGTTTCAGTTGGCTTTGGTTTTATCTGAGAGTACTGGATCTGATATCCAGGAGCATCGAGTAGAAAATGCTGCATAATCCTATCATGGATATACTGATAGTTACTTCTTAGATCTGATGGTATCGATTCGATAACTTTTAATGGCTCCCCACTGAGATTTCTCATGTAGATCATTGCCCAGTCTTCTAATGGTATTTTCTGACTTTTGAGCTGAAATTCTATATTCTCAGTCCAAGCTGAAATGGAATCGCCTTGACTGAAGGGCTTGATGATCCCCTTATACTTAGAGAATTTATTTTGCTCTTCCTGACTCTTCTGTTTACTAGAGGCTGTCTGGATGTTAGAGTCAATCTCCATCTCTTTCATCTTTAACTTTGTTTGTGACTCTACCTCTATTTGCTTTTGCTTTGTGGCATCGTCTATATCTATCTGTTTCTGTTTTATTTCCAATTCCTTCTGTTTAGTGGCGTCTTCCATCTCTATCTGTTTTTGCCTTGTGGCATGATCTAACTCTAATTGTTTCTGTTTGGTGATTTCTTCTAACTCTTTTTGTTTCTGCTTGGTGGCTTCCTCTATCTCTCTCATCTCTTTCTGATGCTGTCTTTCCAATGCTCTTTCATCTCTCAATTTGTCTGTTTCTTCTTTGTATTTCTGCTCTGCCCATTTCTCTAATTTCTCTCCAGTATGGCCTAGTTTTTGGCCAGCCTGGATACAGTCATTTAATGATGCCATTGTATGGCTTTATATTATTCCACCACTGATATTTCTCTAATTTTACAGTTATTATGTTTTAGAAAACAATTTACAAATTTACAATCTTCACTGAAAAAAGAGGATGCAGTGTTAACGATGATTATCAAAATTAGTGGAAAATATACTCATCTAATCTGCTGAAAAATACGGCACTCGGGATGTTCCACCGTTGTCTTTCGTACACACAACTGATCGACTTGCTTTCACAAATGATGTCTCTGTTTCATAGAGCATCAACAGTTTAGAAACATGCATGAAATGTACAATACATGTTTGTTATTACTTCAAATAATACAGTTTATACGAATGGTAACTTACAAATGTGATATAAATGATGATGATTGATGTACATGATATGAATGTATGATAGTCTAAATGATCGTCAAATGAATGTCAATGTCGTCTTGTCTTCACTTACTATCGTCTCTGACTGAGCTGCGCTGTATGACTTTAGCTTAACCTCTAATCTATCTCTGTTGTGCAAAAAGAATTTGCTTTTGCACAATTATATACGTGAATGTGATAAATGTTGACATATGATAGTATCACACAAAATGGTTCACAACTGATGGTTAAATTTGTAACTTTGATACATTTCCATAAAACAAATTTACAAAAATAATATCAATACTATTTTATCAAATTTCCGAAGTTATGTGGGAAATTGGTAATTTCATCGTGCTAACGATGGTTCAAGCTTCACAAATCATAATTAAATTAGTGACTTCTGATAACAAAATGGTATTCTAATATGTTTATCAAATGGTAATTGACGGTGGTTCAAGCCCCACGATTTTGATAACAGATGGTAATGAACAGTGGTTCAAGGAACTTCTGACACCAAATGGTATTTGGCGGTGGTTCAAGGCCCACGATTCTGACACCAAATGGTATTTGGCGGTGGTTCAAGGCCCACGATTCTGACACCAAATGGTATCCTGCCTGTCAGCAACTCACTTGCGACAGGCATACAAGGATTCCCTTCTTTTGCACTACACGAAAGTGACAACTCGTATGGTTTGCAAAAGGATACATTTTATTGGGAGCTGATGGTACATAAGCTCCACGAGCGGAATACCACATTGGTATTAAACATCATATTATGTTATGAAGATGGCATGAGGAGATGATGTTAATAATAATAACTACTGAAGCTAAGTCTTAAACTATTGATACTGTCCTTAACAACAAAGTATCCACAGCGGATATACAGTCTGTTCCCTACGCCGTCGAGTCTCTGTCTGAACAAGCTACGTGTGGCGTGTTCAGCCACGAGCAAGTAGCTCTCCGTGCAACCGCTGGTTTACGTGCTTGGAGTTACAGCACGCTGGTCACTTGGTTGTAGTAACCATAATTACATGGTCACTTCTCGTGATGCGGGTTTCCCAGTCTCCTGGGTAACCCCGGCTCACGTACACTCGTTGCCCTCCTTGTTGACACGAGTGTGTCCCGTTATAGCTATTTATAGCGTTTGTGTCTCTTCTGTCTGGTCTACTAATTCATTATGTTACTTGTACTTTTCTCTAGCTCTATTTAGCTCTTCTTATGGTTTGAGCTCTTACGTAGGTTTTTGACATCTCTTTTTCAAGGTTTCCGTCAATGGAGCTCCCAGTTCAGTGAAATGTGGGATAAATTTGTGGTAGAACCCACACAACGAGAGAAAAGATCGCACATCCTTCTTCGTTTTTGGCCTTGGTGCATTTCTGATTTTCTCCAGGTTCTTCTCTTCTGGGACAATGTGTCCTGGAGTGATGGTGTGACCTAGAAATTCCAGAGTCTGGTAACCAACCATGCACTTGGTTGGACGAGCGGTAAGCCCTGCTTCCTTGAGTCTATTAAACACTCTCTCCAAGGATTGCAAGTGGTCATCCAAGCTGTCACTGGAAATCAGAATATCATCCATGAATGAGATGATGGCCGGATCCTGTAAAGGATCTAATAAAGTCCTCATCATGCGTGTAAACACACTGGGTGCATTGCTGAGTCCAAAGGGCATGACCTTGAATTCGTAGTGTCCACTGGATGTACTGAAAGCAAACAGTGGTCGAATCTCCGTTTTGACTGGTATCTGATAATACCCCCGACTCAAATCTACCTTTGAAAAGTACCGAGCCTTATGGAGCCTAGCGAATAACTGAGTTGGATTCGGCAAAGGTTCCACCTGAAACTGTGTATGACTGTTCAGAAGTCGGTAATCTATACACAACCGGTGTTCTCCACTTGGTTTGCGTAACAAAACTACCCCCGCGTTGTATGGGGATGTGGATGGCGCAATCACGTCATCCTCCAACAGTTTCTGTATTTCCTCCTCCAGAGCCTTTTCTTTAGAGAATGGCACTGGGTAAACCTTTTCACGAACAGGTTCCTGCGGGGTCAAAGTCATCTCGAACTCCACCAACCTCGTTCGTCCTGGTTTATCAGTCAGTATCTCCTTATGAGACTTGAGAACCTGGGTTATCTTTTCCCTCTCATGGGAGGTCAGATCAGGGTTCACTTGCACATCCCTATAGGTTTCCTGGTGTACCAATGGATATTCCCTGCCCTCGTTGGTTCCCACTTTCGTCTCCACTACAACTGCCATTGCCATGAGGTGCGCTGCCTTGTCTCGCGGTCTCTCTTCGTATTTCCGCAAGAGATTGATATGGAAAATCTTCGACTTTCCCCGGATCCGGATCTGATAGTTGGTTCTGGATATCACCCTTTCCACGGGAAATGGTCCTTGCCAACCTATCTCCAGTTTGTTGTTTCCCGTTGGGAGTAGCAACAAGACTTTGTCTCCCACCTCTAGAGATCTTTCTTTAGACCTACGGTTGTAGTAAGCCGCATGTCTTTTTCTGGCCTTTTTCAAGTTTTGATTCGCCAGAGTCCATCCCTTGTGGAGTTTTTCTTTTAGTTCCTCCACGTATTTATAGGAAGAGATCACTTCTTCTGACGTCCCCTCTTCAGTCCAACTCCTCAACATGGCTTCCAATGGTCCTTTGATTGGACGACCAAACAGCAACGTGGCGGGTGGTAGTCCTGTTGAGCCATGAGGAACCTCCTGATAGGCAAAGAGTGCTGCTGGGATATATTCATCCCACCTCTCAGGTTTTTCATGTGCCAGATTCCTGAGCATTGTCATCAACGTGCCGTTGAAACGCTCTACTTGTCCATTGGCTTGAGGATGGTAAGGGCTGGTATGTATATGGTTAGAGTGAAACAGCCTAAATACCTCCTCCATGAGTTTTCCACAAAACTGGGACCCATTGTCCGTCAGAATTTGATCAGGGAAGCCTAATCTGGTAAAGGCCTCCATCAGTCCGTCCGCCACTCGTTTCGAGTCAATCGTGGTCAACGGTATGGCTTCACCCCACATTGTACAGCAATCCACCATTGTGAGTATATACATGTTCCTCTTCCTAGTCCTGGGAAGTGGACCCACGATATCGATGGCTACCCTCTCGAAAGGAGAGTTCATGATGGGCATCTCACCCAAGACCACCGGTGCTGTCCAGTGTTTCGGTGCCACCCTCTGGCACTCAGGGCATGACTTCACATACCGACGCACATCATCTGTCATTCCCGGCCAATAGTAGTGGCAGGAAATCCGCTGCATGGTGGCAGCAATACCCGTGTGTCCACTAAAGGAGATGGTATGCTCCATATGAAGAATCTGGGACCGTGTCAAAGTCTCACATCTGAGGTTGCGACGCTTTGGCTGTGCCACGCCAGGCGAAATAACAACGCGCAACCCTGAGTGATGTTAAACACTACAGAGGGAATGCGGCGTCTTCGACGACGCCCGTATAAGCAGCCAAGCACAGCAACTGAGCGACGCTAAAATAACCGCTGGTCAGCGGTACACCTTGTGAACCTTGCAGGGGTCACACCAGCTGACCTGAGCGCCGACTAGCGTGTAGAACGAAAGGTCAGGCAGACAGGGTTAGGCGTTTGTATGGACAGGTCGCATGAGTCTGCGAGTGGTTTTGAATCTGCATTGAGAGCGAGCCTGTGTGACAGTGGGAGACTGGTTCGAACGCTTGAGTATTTTGGCGTGTAAGTGATATGTATATTGATTGCATGTATCCTTATGTATTGTATTGATATTGTTCATGCTGTAATGATTGCTATGGATTGTCATTGCGCGATGTCTGTGCGATAATGAATGCAGCGCGTAAATAAAGCTTGTAAATAACAGTTTTGGATATTCACTTCGTGTGATTTGATAGTTTGATACTGCTTCACACTTGCCAGAAAACGAGCTACTTATCTTGCCCTACGCAAGACTCTGACAAGTGCGAACGTGGGTTTCTCGTCCGAGTTTTGAACTGAATGCGAACTTGTAGATTTTTTTGTCCGAGTTTTTGAATCGAATGTGAAGATGTTGATAGAAGTGCGCAAGTCACAGATTAGGGTAAAGTAACGGTTAAATAGTGTTGATTTCATTAAATTATAAGTGTGAAGACATTATTTGAAGCCAACCGAGGCGTCTTCAGACTTATCGCCAAATTCAACCAATTTTGTACCTAAAATCCAAAATGGCGGCCGTGCCCTTGAATGTCATTGAGTAGGGTTAGTGTGAGCGTGAAAGTTGTTGATTGTGGTAACTACTAACAATAATACTTGACAGCATACAAACCTATACAGACTTCAGTGACATTACATACACCATACATTTACAAACGTTCTAATTTCGTTTAGTTTCAAAAGTACAGGTTTTTTGGGTCAACTTTACCTGAACCTTGTGAACTTCAAAAGATTTTTTTGTGCGTCAACCCGAAGGACGTTCCAGTGTGATTTCGAGCACCACTGAACAGCACATTGCCCAAGGATTACTTGAGTATAAAAATTTTTTTCATTCCTCTTTATACTTTCGTTAGTCTGGCTTTAAACATCAACTGTGCTAGAAATATTTGTAAATTACTAACACCATAAGTAATTTTGTTTATATTCATTTCATCATACGTATTGTTCATCATGTCTTCTTTAAACGATTTCATTGAAATGGGTTTAAAAATGAATATGTCTGGTGAGGGATTGAGAGCATGGAGTGAAAGTAAATATGCAGAATATCTCTTGAAACAGGAGCAAATTAGTGAGCGAAATGAGAGAGCGGCCGAAAGGGCGTTAAAGGCACAATCAGAAGCTGCTCTAAAGGACTCAGAAGCTGCTCTAAAGCTTCAACAGGCACAATCAGAAGCTGCTCTAAAGCTTCAACAGGCACAATCAGAAGCTGCAGTGAGGCAAGCTGAGATCTTAGCCCAAAGCAAGAGAGAAGAGCAAGAAACACAACTGAAAATTTAACAGCTAAAAGCTGAATCTTCTAAAGATAAAAATAATAGAGAAACAGACAAAGATCAACCTTACAAGAAATACCAAGGTCTGATTAAAAGTTACAACACAGGTGATTGCATAGCAGCATTCACCCAAAATTTTGAATTTGTCATGGATCATTATAAAATTCCAAAACCTGAATGGGGTATAGTATATGTAAGAAGTCTTTCTGGGGAACCTCTGAAAGTCATAGAGTCGATCCCAAATGACCTGAAAGAAGATTATCTGTACATTAAGGCGAAAATTATGTCACATTTTTTACTGGATGAATCAGGTTATAGAGAACAGTTTAGGAAGTTGTCGCCTAAGCCTACACACACGTTCTCTGATTACATCTCAGAAATTCAGAATATTTTTTCTAAATGGCTGTCAGCAGCCAAAGTAAATGGAAGTTATGACAAATTAGTTGATCTTATGTTGAGAGATAAGATTATCACATCTCTCCCACCCCCATTTTCTAAATTTTTGTTGGAATGTCAGTGTGAAAGTGTCCAACAGATTGAAAGTCGTGGCTCTGGTTATTTTGCAGCCAATAAGCAATGTTTCTCTAGTAGTCTGACCAGCACAGACTTTGTAGCAGCAGCTACATATGGCAAATATCAGTCAAGGTCAAATAACAAACAAAGACCATATAAACAAGCTGCAGAGAAATTTTATCAGTGCAGATATTGCCACCTATCACACAATGAAAATGATATGTGTGACCAACATCCTGGGTACACTGTTTACTTGCAGAACTACATTTCTAAGCAAGATAAAGAAAGGAAGAACTACAGAAGTCTTACCAAATGTTATCTTTGTAAGGCTTTTGGTCACTGGCGTAAGGATTGTAAGGGCAAGGCAATGACCAGAAAGGCTAATGCAGCCATGTTTGACAGTTCTTCTTCAGAAGATGAAAGTGTACAAGATCACCCAGTAAACTCAGCACATTCCATTGATGTGTTCCATCATGAAAAATGTACCATTTGTGATCAATTTCATGAGGATGGCGTGTTAACATGCGGCCATTCTATACCTGTTACCAATGAGGAGGCCAATTTTGTAGTAAACTCCCAAGGTAAACTAAACATCCACCAGGGGTATGTTAATGGTAGAGCTGCCACAGTTTTACGTGATAGCGGAAGTACGCTCATTGGCGTGAAGAGAGATTACATTTTACCATCACAATATAGTGGTAAATATGTCACATGCAGGACGTTCTCAGGTAACATAGAGAAATATCCACTTGCATGGGCATATATAACTACACCATTCCTTACAGGAAAGGTTAAATGCGCAGCATTAACCAATCCTTGTTGCGATGTTATCATTGGAAACCTTCCTGAAGTGAATGACATGCCACATGACAGTATTACATCAACTGTCATTTGTAATATTGATACTACCATTTCACCTTCATCACAAATCACCATTCATGATGTATTACCACCTGTAATTGAATGTACAAATGCCAATCTGGCTTCGCCAGAACATACATGTAATTGTGTGAATGTGACATCAACGTGTGATGAGGATGATCGTTGTGATGTAATTAATGCAGTAACTAGATCTACCGCACAGATGCAAGATCAAATCGATCAGACAGAGGCTTTACAACGAGTAAGTCCAGTTGTAACATCTCCTGAGACAACTAGGGAGAAGTTTATAACATCTCAGAAAGCCGATCGATCTTTGCAAAAGTATTTTAAACTTGTAGGCCAAAAGCCAAGAGTAGCAAAGAATGCTCAATGGTACTTTGCTCTGAAGAACGGAATTCTAACACGGTACTACACCAAAGGTGCCAGCACTATAGAACAAACAGTGCTACCGTTAGAAAACCGCAAGCAAGCATTGAATATAGCTCATGACATACCCTTTGCAGGACACATGGCGTATGCTAAAACTAGAGCAAGGTTACTTACTCAATTTTATTGGCCTAAGTTTTGCAACGATACCAAACAGTATTGCAGATCGTGTGACATCTGCCAAAAGCTTGTCAAAAAGGGTAAACACCTACAAGCTGAATTGCAAGTTACTGATTTGGCTAGTAGACCGTTTGAAAAGATCTCGGTCGATATAGTTGGTCCTCTTAACCATGTAACATCGAGAGGTAATAGGTACATTGTAACACTCATTGATCTATGCAGTCGGTGGCCAGAAGCGATTCCAATGAAGAACATAACTTCCAAAGATATCATGGAAGTGTTCTTTCATATTTTTGCGAGGGTAGGATTCCCTGACACCATCCTTTCAGATCGGGGTAGCCAGTTTATTGCCTCAGCTACACAAGCCTTTACCAAGATGTTGGGGGTTAAACAATGCTTCAACAGTCCCTATCACCCGCATTCGACCGGTATCGTGGAAAAGATTAACGGCGATATGAAACATATGCTCTCTAAAGTAACCCAAGAACACCCTGAAGATTGGGATACTTATCTGCCTGCAATTTTGTTTGCATATAGGGAAGTGCCCCATTCCAGCACTGGGTTCTCACCATTTGAAATGTTATATGGTGCACAACCACGCGGCCCATTATCTTTGTATGAATCTATGTTGACTGAAAGTACAACTTTACCTAAACCCATTTCGTCATATGAACATGTAACATCATTGCGTGACAGAATTATGAAATCATGTGTGTTAGCTAAAGAAGCTCTCCAAAAATCAGGAGCTATCTACCGACAATATGCTAACAGAGGAAATAGAACTATTACACTGACACCAGGACAGGACGTTCTTCTTCTTTTGCCAAGTGATAGACATCTCCTCACTGACTCATGGCAAGGACCGTTCAAAGTACTACGACAAATTTCGACGGTAGATTACGAAATTGCAGTTAGGGACAAACACAAAATTTTCCACATTAACATGCTCAAACCATATTACCACAGGCAAGACGACCAAGTAGAAACTGCAGCAGGCACCACCATAGTGGACCAGACGGACGACAACGACACTGACTGAGATACCGACACCAGTTCTTGACACGACGACCAACTTACAGGACATTAAGGTAAATCCTAAACTGACACAGACACAGACTGACAGTTGCAGACAACTGATACAAGAGTACAAGACGATCTTTTCTGACAGCCCAGGACAGACAGATGTAGTTCAGCACCAAATCATCTTGACATCCGACATTCCTATCAAGTGTAGACCGTATTCTATCCCTATACACTATAAGGAAAAATTACATCAAGAAATCATTGATTTAGAAGCAAATCATATCATTCGACGTTCACAATCTCATTTTTGTTCACCAATAGTTTTAGTAAGGAAAAAGGACAAAACTATCAGACTCTGTGTGGACTATCGTAAACTCAACAGCATTACACAGTTGGATTTAGAACCAATGAGCAATTGTGAAGGCATCCTGACTGAACTATCTGACTCACGTTATTTTACTAAACTTGACATGACAAAAGGTTACTGGCAGATAGCTGTACATCCTGACAGTATACATCTGACTGCATTTGCCACACCGTGGGGTTTATACGAATGGTGTAAACTACCTTTCGGATTAGTCAATGCACCGGCTACCTTCGTCAGAATGACAAGAATTCTTTTGACAGACATTGCTAACATCATTTGGTACATGGACGACATTTGCATACACACAAAGGACATGACAGATCACATAACAGCACTACAGCAGACATTTGACAGGATTAGACATCATGGACTGACTGTAAAACCTTCCAAAGTTGATATAGCCTTTCAAGAAATTTCATTTTTGGGCTATAAGATCTCAAATGGTTTTATATCAACTGACGATAACATCATGTCTAGAATTTTGAAATTGTCGCTTCCGACAACGAAGAAACAGTTGCGAAGTGTGTTAGGTCTTTTAAACTATTATAGACAATTTATTCCTCATTTTGCTGAATTGACCAAATGTTTCACTGATTTACTAACAAATAAACATCCCAATGTTATTGTAAACAGCGAATGTTTGAGGCCAGCATTTACGAAGATTCTTTCATATTTTTCTAGAGCACCTATTCTAAAATTGCCAAATTTGAATATTACTTTTAGATTAAGATGTGACGCGAGCTCCGTAGCCATTGGAGGTGTGCTTCTCCAGGAACACGACCAAATCTTGTACCCAGTATACTACGTCTCTCGAAAACTGAACACCAGCGAACGAAATTACAATACACCGGAACTCGAGGCTCTTGCCATGGTATTTTCGGTACGTAAACTTTCTAGATTTCTTTTAGGTAAACATTTCATTATTGAAACAGATAATAGCCCGCTGACAATTGTTACCAAAGGAACGCCAAGTAACAGCAAGGTGGCAAGATGGTCCCTTCTTCTGCAGGACTATAGCTATGAGATTAACCATATAAAGGGTTCCCAAAACTGTCTTGCAGATCTTTTGTCGAGATGCCCATACGACGAACCTAATACCCAGTCAACACCAGAGCACAGTGCAGAGGGTGTATAAAACTGCAACGTAGATAGTGCTCAGTACCACAGCCAATTGTGACAATGTGTCAGTAACGCTGTGTACAACAATGTGATGGGGTAGATTGTATCTCCCAATGTATATAACTTATGTACATATTTGGATTCTTATTATTATCATTATTATGCGAATGAATGCGTGTATAATTGTGAGATATGTGAAAGAATGGAATCATTATTATGTAAACTAATGTGTTGTATAACTGTAAGGTATGAGAAAGAATGTGATTATTATTGTAAATACATAAATATTGTAACAACCAGACACTACAAAGACAAGTGTCACTGGACAACACTACAGGATCCAGGAACTTACCAAGCCACTACAGCGTGAAGTAATCCTGAATGTATCCAGACCGATGTGTCCAAGACGTTTTAACAAGGTACGAAAGAAGACTGCGACATTACAATCCGAGCAGAAGGCGGAAGAAACGATCCAACAGCTGATAGTAACAACTAATACTCCGTTTATATAATATCCATCCAGAACGGAACAACGTCGTGTGAATGACACCACAACACATGTGTAAAATAGCACAGCTGTATACTTCCGGTATTTTTTGCATATTAATTTAAAAGTTAGCAGACTACACTAAAAAGTCTATAAATTTATGACGATTGTATTAAAATGTGATTTAAAATATTTCCATATACGGAATTGTATATGTCGATCTTTATAATATGTAATCTCAGCATCGTAACTTGATTACTTCTTTACAAACGTGACTTTTTGTGCACATTTGTCAATAAGTATCAAATTATGACACTAAGAAATAAATTTGTAGTGATAATTTATGTCATGTAAACGACGATAAATTATTGTTCCTAAATTTTTTGTATAATAACCAAGGGACAGTACTCTAAATTCTTGGTGATGTGTAAATATGTATTGTAACCATTAACATGTGTACTTGATAGATAACACGTCAATGTGACGTCATTTACATATGGACAATATATTGCCAAAACTGTTGACCTTCATTAGAAACTCTAAACAGAGGTCTGATGACGGAGCTATCTCAGAGGGAGATGCTCACAGTTTAACCTGATGATTTTAGTATTTTTGTTCTTGGTTGTTGAGGTAGGGGCCAGTTTAGCCGTGACCTACCGGACTAGCTGTGTCACAGCGAGGTAATGTCCATCAAATAGATTGTACTTGACTGTTGTACTTCATGGTGCAACATAATTGTTGTATACATATTGTTTACTATTCACCTGTATATATTTATAATAACTAGTAAGTTATGTAGACGAAATACAATGTTCGATTTTGACAAGTTTAATAACACCTATGTATATTGTACATGAAAGGAAATCCTTTCATGAAAAAGGGGTGTGGAGAGTGTCAAAGTCTCACATCTGAGGTTGCGACGCGTTGGCTGTGCCAACGCCAGGCGACATAACAACGCGCAACCCTGAGTGATGTTAAACACTACAGAGGGAATGCGGCGTCTTCGACGACGCCCGTATAAGCAGCCAAGCACAGCAACTGAGCGACGCTAAAATAACCGCTGGTCAGCGGTACACCCCGTGAACCTTGCAGGGGTCACACCAGCTGACTTGAGCGCCGACTAGCGTGTAGAACGAAAGGCCAGGCAGACCGGGTTAGGCGTTTGTATGGACAGGTCGCATGAGTCTGCGAGTGGTTTTGAATCTGCATTGAGAGCTAGCCTGTGTGACAGTGGGAGACTGGTTCGAACGCTTGAGTATTTTGGCGTGTAAGTGATATGTATATTGATTGCATGTATCCTTATGTATTGTATTGATATTTTTCATGCTGTAATGATTGCTATGGATTGTCATTGCGCGATGTCTGTGCGATAATGAATGCAGCGCGTAAATAAAGCTTGTAAATAACAGTTTCGGATATTCACTTCGTGTGATTTGATAGTTTGATACTGCTTCACACTTGCTAGAAAACGAGCTACTTATCTTGCCCTACGCAAGACTCTAACAGACCGGTGAGCTTTCGGGACGACCAACTGACCGTATAGGTTGTCTCCCCTTCATGCTCTCCTGTAGAGTATCCTATTCTTCATGTAGTACTGCCCCCGTCCTGGTGGATTAGCACTTCTCTGCAGCTTTTTGTAGCAAGGACGTAAAGTAGCATCCTCACTCTGGCAGTTCGTAGCTCCCCCGGCAGTGGGTTAGTCACAATTGCTTCTGCCTCTTCCGTTCTCGTCTGAGAGCGAGTCTGCATTGCTCCAATATGGATGATGGGAAAAATGGGATCGGTCAATAAAGCGGCCTTGATTGTGCCTGTGACATACCTTGACCTAATCTCCACATTAGCAATGGGCAACTTCATGGCCACAGCACTCTTCTGTGCAGGCTGTATCTCCATGGTCTCACCTGTGAATTGTTCGGGATGTACCAGATGGGCAGAAATCACGGCCTCCCCGTCCAGTCCTGTGTCGTACATACACTCCACTTGACGACCGTTAACCTCTACCAATTCCACTACAGGTGGTTTTTCCTGGTCTGGAGTCTCTTCTTCGGCCTCGACCTGTTCAGTGGGCTCCACCTTAGGTTTCCCGGGGCACACGACGAATTTAGAGTCTCCCGACTTTCCCTTGCAGTCAATAGCATTGTGTGTGTTTGACTTGCATTGGTTGCACCATTTCCCTGTCCTAGATTTTCTAGTGCCGGACTTGAGTGAGCTCTCCTGGTGGCGAGCTTCCTTGTTGACCTTGGCATTTTCAGTGACAACCTCCTTGGAAGTCACTTGACATGCTGCGAAGTGAGGGCTCTTAGCCTTCGATTTGCAGTCCCTCGTATTGTGAGAGGGTGCCTTACAAATTGAACACCACTTCTCCGACCACGGTCGTTTTGGTGTAGAGCTTGAAGTGCTCTTGCTTCCCTCCTTCTTCTTCTCTGAACTATCCTCTGATTTTTGCACATAAGGTTCCCCCTTTTTGGTTCCTGAGTTTTTGGCTTTCTTCTTGTCATGTTTCTCCTGACTTTTGGTGTTGGTGGAAAGGTTTTCCCCTGCCTCCCCATGTACCTCGACGAACCGTTCTGCTAATTTTGTCACGAGGTCAATACGTTCCGCTCCTTGTTCTCCCAGGAACGTCCTGAGAGGTTTAGACATTTGCTTCTTCAGCTGGTCGACCACCATGAGCGCTTCCAGACTCTCATAGTCATGTGCGAACCCAGCCAAATCCATCCACTTATGGAGATAGGATTTTAGACGCAAACAGTAGTCGGCAAACAACACCCCCGGTTCTCGTTTTGCTGCTCGAAATTTTTTCCGTTAGGTATGTGACGTAGCCTCGAATCGTTTCAGCAGAGCCGTCTTCAATTCGTCATAATCGTTCTCATGTCCTGGTGGCAGGCGAGAATAAACCTCGTAGCCGGTCCCAAGTAATCCCTGGGATAGCTTGAGATTCCATTTGTTACGCTCCAGACCCATAGCAACAGACATGGCCTCGAAGCGTTGAAGGTACTGGTCAATCTTCTCTTTGTCCTCCTCGTAGACCGCTAGAGGAAACTTCATAGCATGGTAACCATGTCCACCTGCTGGGGTTGAGCCTCGGATGGAGGAACCTCCAACTGCTCCCTCAGTTTCCCCATTAGATTGACTCTTAAAATCGAGTTCCCTCATCCGGTACTCGTGCTCCCTTTTCTGAGCTTCTTGTTCAGCTTCCAGTTTCTTAGCTGATTGCTCAGCTTCAAATTTCTTAGCTGCTTGCTCAGCTTCAAATTTCCTAGCTTCTTGTCCAACTTCATCCTTCTCAATTCCAACTCAGCCTTTCGATCTTCTCTTTCTGCTTGACGATACTCACTCTCCCCTTCCTGTATGTAATCTGTTAGTGCAGAACCCGACAATCCCATTTCTTCCCCCTTTGCTCTTAGTTCTGCAGTGGTTAGTTTAGGAGTGGCCATTTTACAGAGAGGTAAGCTAGCAGGTTGAGTACAATTTAACTGGAAACTAATATACAGATATATGAAAAAGTACTATAAATCTATATATTTACCACACCCAGCACATTCACTCAGTGACAAGATTAGAATCAGGACCACAGACCTATGCAGACGTGTGAAGTGTGAACAGGTAAGATATGGGTCTTTACCCCTATCCACATTCACTCTAGCTGGATTCTCTAATATGATATCTCCGTCCTATAACTAAGGATCCCGTGTCAAAAGACCCCGTTGTCAGAGGATCCCACTGTGCAAGGATTCCGCTTGCCAGAGATCCCGCTGTCCAAAGATCACGTTTACGAGAGATCCCGCTGTCCAAAGATCACTTTTACGAGAGATCCCGCTGAACAAAGATCCCGTTTACGAGAGATCCCGCTGTCCAAGGATCACGTTTACGAGAGATCCCGCTGTCCAAAGATTCTGTTTACGAGCCCCCAATAATGTCGTGTCTTCCTTTAAAGTGTCGTCCCTGGAGTGAGGGGAGTCAACACCCACATTATAATATTTTTTTTTCCTTATCAATATCCTGGAGAATCCACCAGCTTCCGTCCAACACACTCCTTCAGTTCATGGACACCTTTTCCTCTCTCTATCACTGTCGCACTATGCCCCCTCTCATTCTTCCCCACGCAACATATTCAACAACTCTTGCTTCTAGAAATTAATAAAGATTAATTTATTAAAAGAAAAAGTGTAACGTATATGAGACATGTATGCGAAGAAAATGTGTGATGTGTTCTATAATGTGTGTAGGATGGGACCCTCAGATAATAGCATAGTCAGTTCATCCTTGCAAGGACACACCACAGCACGTTAAGTCAGAACAAGTCCATCTCACCCAGGGCTGTATCCCTCCTGTCGGACACCGACTGTCATCTGTAGCTACCTGGTAATCCATCTTCCTGATCATCCGAAATAGATACTGTTTGTAATTACAGCTGATCATCGACCGGTTGCACACTACATATTATAAGTTCCTATCGTTCCTAAAACTGTACGAATCCTTTGTTGTGTGTACTTAGGTATCACTGTTATTGTTAATATACTTGATCCTAACTAGTGTCTATAAAGTCTCAAGTATGATGTCTTTTGTAATATTTCACTGGAATCTATCACACCATGTGACTTACATTGTAATGGTCTCGTTCCTTTAACAATGTTTGTATGATGTGTGACATATCAACAATCATCACCCATCCTAGGTGAACCTTAACACACAGAAATCGTTATATTGGTTGGCAGTATTCAACGTCGTTCAACATTCGCCAGTTGTGTGGTTGACTTTCCATCGATCAGGACGCATCTCAGCGGCTAGGACTGTATTTATGGATGTTAAAGACTCCCAACAAGTAGTGAAGCCCGGTTGGACAAGAGATGTTCATGTCTTAAATGTAAATTAAGTTACTATTACTGTTTTACCGGTTTCGAAGCGAGTAATCAATTACGGCCGTCTACGCAGCGGATTAGTCGTTTGTAACGTGAAGTCAGGTCATGTATAGTACACAGGCATTATCGATCGACGACAGCTAAATTGGGGCGAGTAATAAGTTGCTTTCAATGCATTGTTGAAACCCGATACTCGCAGCTCCCCGACTGGTTGTTATTAAAGTAAAAGGTAAAGGATTAGGCCGTGGGCTTATGGCCGTCTAAAAGAGCTATGCATGACCTGGCTTGTGAACTCGTTGGTTCGAAGAGATGTGCGTAGTTTTTCGGCGCAAGGGACCGCGGAGTGTTGCAGGCAGTAGGCGAAAGGAGTCGAGGGTAAATCGATCGACGAGGCGAAGGGAGACGGATGAGAAGCTGGCCGACGATGTAGATATTGGCGATATCGAACCGTGATACCGAGATGAGGCGAAAGAAGTGTCGGCCACGTCGCATGACGTAGATTTATGATTGGTGATAGAGAGGAGGCGTCTTCACAGTTTCGGACGGAGTAGTGAGATATTTTTTCTACTTTTCTCTACTGGTCCTTAAACTGTCATTCCCTGCTTGGGATGTCTTGGGGAACTATTCTTCTCCGCAATGGGAATAGAGGGGGGATGTTTATAGAGGGGGCAAAGTGCTTTCTACAACGGACCAGGTGGGTCCCCTTGGGTCTGTTTTACAGTCACGCCACTAACTCGAGGTGACCATGGGGAACTGGATTGTTTGTCGTATACTTGGAAACAATCCCAGGTATTTTGTCTACAAGTGTCCTGCGAACCAACAGGGAAGGACTACCGTAGCGGCACACATTGCGATCAACAAGGCGGGCAAGAGTCGCGCCTGAAGTAACGTTTCTCCAATATCTGGGAGTGAGGGCCCAGAAAGAGAAACGGACTCTAGTGTGATAACAGAGAGGGGTCTACGGGAAAAAGAGCCCGTTCCAGGGCCACTAAGCCTTGCGTAGATCCATCCATTCTGAAGCGTTGACTGAAAGGTGTGAGAAAGACGGAGTTTTACAGGTGAGGTGCATTGGCTGCCTGCGACGAAGAGACCGGACATAGCTTCCCTCTTTAGTTAATCACTATAGGCTGTTGCAGACTACTTGTACTCGGTTCTATCATTATAGAACCTACATTCAGGTGTGACCAAGATGATATCCGAGGCCGGGCATCAGACGGCGGAACATGGCGATCTCAGAGTATGTACCTGCGTGAACTCCCCAGCGTTGGAGCAGCGCCGGACTTCAGCCTGAGACGTTCCCGTCCACCACGTGCTTCGCCGGCTCAGAGATTCGTAAAGTACCAGATAACTTAGTATTATTGAACACTTAAGTCATATATTGTTATGCAAGGTTCAAGATAATCGACTTAGTATCCTATCCGGCCCGTGAGGCCCAGAGAGACTGTGTAAGTTACTCATCTGCCATACAATATCATGCCCGAGAGGCCCACAGAAACGATGTCCCGGCGCGGTGCTATGGTGCTCCAACGAGTGTATTTTGTGTCTGACTGTATATGCTACACCTGACTCAGTCAGTACGGTGGTTAAGCCAGTGACGTTATAGACCTTGTGGATTTGTGAACTGATACATCTGATCCATTCAGTACAGTGGTCAGTCCAGAGACTTTATAGACATTGTGGCTTTGTGAATTGATACATCTCATCCATTCAGTACAGTGGTCAGTCCAGAGACTTTATAGACATTGTGGATTTGTGAACTGATACAGCTGATCCATTCAGTACAGTGGTCAGTCCAGAGACTTTATAGACATTGTGGCTTTGTGAACTGATACATCTGATCCATTCAGTACAGTGGTCAGTCCAGAGACTTTATAGACATTGTGGCTTTGTGAACTGATACATCAGATCCATTCAGTACAGTGGTCAGTCCAGAGACTTTACAGACATTGTGGCTTTATGAAATGAAACATGTGATCCATTCAGTACAGTGGTCAGTCCAGAGACTTTATAGACATTGTGGCTTTGTGAACTGATACATCTGAACCATTCAGTACAGTGGTCAGTCCAGAGACTTTGTAGACATTGTGGCTTTGTGAACTGATACATCTGATCCATTCAGTACAGTGGTCAGTCCAGAGACTTTATAGTCATTGTGGCTTTGTGAACTGATACATCTGATCCATTCAGTACAGTGGTCAGTCCAGTGACTTTATAGACATTGTGGCTTTGTGAACTGATACATCTGATCCATTCAGTACAGTGGTCAGTCCAGAGACTTTATAGACATTGTGGCTTTGTGAACTGATACATCTGATCCATTCAGTACAGTGGTCAGTCCAGAGACTTTATAGACATTGTAGCTTTGTGAACTGGTACATCTGATCCATTCAGTACAGTGGTCAGTCCAGAGTCTTTATAGACATTGTGGCTTTGTGAACTGATACATCTGATCCATTCAGTACAGTGGTCAGTCCAGAGACTTTAAAAACATTGTGATTTTGTGAACTGTGAGACTGGACCACTTAAGTAATGTACCCAGAGTCATGATAAACCTTGCTGTCACCACCATCGAACACCTAGAAGGGTCTATGATGGATTGTGCCAGACCTTGAGTTTGTGTCCAGAGAAGTCAACAACCAGCCTCAGGCCGTCTGACCATTCCGGATTGGTCAAGGAAGGATCAGACAATATCCTGTGAGATGACTGCTACAGCTGAATGTGAAGACTATGCTGGCACCGCCCTATGATGATACTTGGATCTTATACTGCTACTTCTTTGTCTATATATCTCTGATACTCTCTACTCCTACCTAGAACTGTCCTCTCATCACTCTTGTAAATAACACAATGTTATATTATTATCTTGATGACACCAGAGTTGAGTTAGGTCGTTGGGACGGAGCCCTTAGAGGTTAACGACCCTTGGTTGTAAGATTGTGAGAGAGCAGGGTTTGGGTACTGGAGGGGTCGGTAGACTGAGTACACCTATTCTTAACCCCATAATATATGCCATGGTATATAGTGAAGTAATAGCTCCGCAAACCCCACGGCTATTAATACACCGCCCTTGGCAACTCATTGTATACCAAGGTCAACTCAATACTGTACCACGACAACAAACGCATATTACTCCATGGCAAGCTGCCACAATATACTCATTACGCGCCAATGCGTTTAGGAGGTCCTGCACTTTTTTCTTGTTTGCTTGTTTATATAAAGAAAGGAGATTATCTAAGGTGAAATAATCCATACCTGTGTAAACAAGGCAGTAGTTTAGGCTCACTGAAGATTTCCAAACACAAGCTGCAGCTTAGACAATCTTCTTCAAGTTTTCTCTTCGCCATGTCTTCAAATCTTTATATTTAGATTCTGAACGGTTACAGTCACAAACAGTTTGCCCTGAAATAGACAAAAATACTCTTGACGATATCATTTAATATACAATTAACAAGCCTTACACACAGGAATACACCATGAACGAACAGCATCATCACGTGCTCTGCTAAATGGTGCAAGCGCTCAAATCCCTCAAAAGATCTGGTAACCAAGATCAACTCTGTATATGATACTCCTGCCATCCACTGTCTCTGGTAACCAAGATCAACTCTGTAGATGATATTCCTGCAAACCGCGGTCTCTCTCCTCTCAACATCTTCTGTCTTGGCCTGCTTGTGGATCGTCCGCCATTGATCTTTTCAGTTGTCGCGATGTTCTCCATTGCCTCTCTTCTCATTGTATGACCAAAGAACGCTGTTTGTCTCTTTCATTAGTATATACAGTTCTGCTTTCATTAGTCTCTTTCAGGCAATCGTTGTTAGTTCAAGGTTTTCGTAACATTCGTCCCAGCAACCACATCACTGTTGCTTCGAAGCTCTTCCTAATTTGTTCATTCACGTTTCATGGTTCACTGCCATACAGAAAAACGAGTTCTGTATAACATTTAATTATCCTTTCTGACTTTCAACGACAATGACTTCATGCATAAGATATTCTTCATTTTCTGAAAGGCAGCTATTGCTTGACAAATTATCTTCTTCTTCTCCTTCTTCTTCTTTTTTTTTGTTTTTGTTTTTTTTTTGTCATGAATTTTCCACCTGAAGTAATAATTGCCAACGGGTATTTAAATTTATCAGCTTGATTATTCAGCTTTTCAGTTATTCTTCTTCTTCTTCTTCGTTCATCCGGAGTTTTTTTTTCGGATGTGATTGCGTTGTGCCTGTTTACAGCAGAGCTGCGTTCTTGCGCCGTTAGGCCGACACATCCGACTTCTGCGGGCATTTGTTGACCGGGTTAACCTTCCCGGGGTTTCAGTTATTCAATTTTTCAAACATTTTGCATGTCCCAAAGACTAGTACTGACTTATACAAAATAAGCTTAGCGTACTCTGCAGCTCAGCTCTTCCACAATGAATCAAAGGCAGCACTAATCCCTATACACACAATTGCAATCTATTTGAACACTATTTCAGAAATGTCTATATGCTCCCTTAAAAATAATAATAATTTCAAAGGAGAATTGGTATAATAAACATTTTTCTAATAGTAGGTAGATGACGAAATAAGGTAGGATAACAACCCGTAGAAAGGAAAAAAGGACAAACTGCTCGAAATTCGTGACTCGTGATCAGAGTCATCAGAGACACAAGCGACAGCTGCACGTGTGTATTACGTCATCTGATTGAGAAAATGTTGTGTCAAGGTCTCTGAAGGACATGACGTAGAGGACGGAGGACAGACGTAGGACATGGGAATAGTGCGGGCTGGCGTAGGTGTTCATGGCTCACCATAGATCTCGTTCTATGGTGTTATTTAAAAGTTTTGCTTCATAAGAGATGTTGAATGAAAGAATGTATGGGAGGAAATAGAGAAGAAGGGCAGAATGTCAGATGGGCTTGCGTGCCCAATTCTTAACCCTTTGAAAATAAAGTTTTCGTTCGTTTATTCGTTTGTGTTCTGGATCAACTCTGCTGATGATATTCCTCCAAGCCTCCTTCTCAATCCACCCATTATCATTTCTCTTGGTCTGCCTCTGCCTCTCTTCCTCTCGATCTTTCCAGCTGTCACGATGTTCTCCAAAGCCTCTTTTCTTATCACATGACCGAAGAAAGCTGTTTGTCTCTTTCTTATTGTTGTATATAATGTTATAGTTTCGTTAGCCTGTTTCAGGCAGTAGTTGTTTGTTACTCTGGCTGTCAAAGGAATTCGGAACGCTGGATATATCGTGTGTTCCTGGGAATAATATATTTTGTAGTGTAGGCAGTATGAAGCAGGATAAGTCCAAAAGAGATGCACAGACAGACAGCTGTATGAGTCTACTGACGGAAGGTTACAAGTTGGCATGGCAGCGGGCACCATCCAGTGGATGATTCTGTGTTCCAATGTTGGAAGGTATCTGATCGACAGCAAACAGTGTAGACGAGTGAGCAGTTTCATTACTCAATGAATGTATCGACACAGCTGTCAGGTAATGTATAAATTCACAAGGCCATGTTGGAAGTATTCTGATGTGAGTACTATTGACAGATTGTGTTAACTACATGTGACCAGTCGACGCAATGGCGTAGATGGATCTTAACTAGATGTCATTGAGTGCCTACTTCCTGAGGGGCATTGCGTCAATCATCTTGAGACCTATGTGATGTGCCAGAGAGCACGAATTGGTTGTCGCTGAAGGAAGAGTAAAGAGAAAGTGCTAACTGTATCAATACGCAGACAGTTGTGGTCTGTTTTTGGGAAGGCAGTGGCCAGTTGCTGTAATACATATGTCTATGATTGCCTATCTGCATGTCACATAGTGATGATGATGTCTTCGTAAAACATGTTCATAAGTAATGTACATTTGCATCCCCTGGCATACACCACTGTAGACAGTAAATACATGTTTTTAATACTATTGATAGGCATTTACAATTACTGTATAGACATGAAAGAAGAGAACTGATGTTAAACTCTTATAGATGTAACATACTGTGATAAACCTTCTTGTTCTTGTTACAATTTTGATTGTACAATAAAGTTAGTTCGTTCGTTCGTTCGTTCTTGTTCTTGTTCTTGTTCTTCTTCTTCTTCTTTGTCTTTGTACACCTAGAAACATCAACAAGAATGAAAGCAAACAGGGACGCAGAGGTGTTTCCAAGGCACCAGGGCCAGGTTCTATACTGGCCAAGACCTATTGACGCGTCCTCGTCGAGCGTCCTGGGCAACAGGTCCCTTCGGGGTCCTGGCTGAAGTTAACAGGATCGCCGATTCCTCCGAGGTCGGAGAGTATCTGCCTACTGCCTGCATGGCGAGGAACCACCAGTCTGCACACCAATAAGCCAGACATGGGACAACGGATACTCACGCAAACCTCAGGTCCTGTATGACATCACACTGATGTTGGACAACAGGATGTCTTCATCCGACATACAGGACTTCGCGTTGGAGCTTAATCCAACGAACACAAGCAAGCAAGCAAGCAAAGCAAACAAAGTAGCCGTCAACTTGAGCTTGTTGACATATCTATGGTATTTGTCCTCAATTGGAGCGGGTGTAGGACAACATAGTTTTGTGTTCTTCATATCTAGGAAGGCTGCCTTACAGCCAGGGGTAAATAAACACATAACAAACCGACTAGGTGTGACATTCCCAGAAAAAGCGCTCTCAAACCATGTTTGAGACTGGCTCAACACCATAGGTTTACTGTGTGTATAAACTATTACTCATCATCATCATCATCATCATCATCATCATCATCATCATCATCATCATCATCATCGTCGTCGTCGTCATCATCATCATCATCATCATCATCATCATCATCATCGTCGTCATCATCATCATCATCATCATCATCATCATCATCATCATCGTCATCATCATCATCATCATCATCATCATCATTGTCCACTTTTACCGTCAAGCGCCGTTGGGATTAATAATTGGCCCTACAACACCCGGTGGGTGGCATTGAATAGTGTCATTCCGTGTGACTGTACAATGTATTTGATTGATGTCGTCTATCCATTTTCTTTTCGGACGTCCTCTTGCTCTCGCAGCAGATCTTTTTTGATGTATGACCAGTGCTGATTGTTGATGGTGTTGCATTCTAAAGAGATGACCATACCGTTTCATCTTCTGTCTTTCAATATATGTGGCACAAGATGTTGATCCCACTATCTGTCTGATAACAATATTTCTTACTCGGTGTCTGGTGGATATGTTGACAGTTTTCCTCAAACATCTCATCTCAAAGGTGTTGAACCAATAACTTATGAAAAAGAAACCCTGGACCTTCGTTTTGATAATGTCAGAGTCCTGGGTGAGTATTAGAGATAGCACAGAACAAGGACAGGACATAGGAAGAGCATGGGTAGAATAGGACAGGACTGTATACCCAGTGAGAGACAGGACATGGGGTTAGAGACTGGACATGTCCTTGAATGACAGTCCAACCATGGACTAGACGACCCGAGACATCATCCATCAATAGACGGTTGAAGGACAGGACAATACCAAAATACCGAGACATCCGACTTAGCAGGAACGACACGTTGGTCAAATATCACGTGACCACTGACCGAGGCAAGGACGGACAGACGGGACCTGACTGTGGTTGAGAGAGGAGTAAATTTGGGGTTACCTGAGAGAGAGTGTGCTGATTGCCTGAGATTTACTATTGTTGTGAGAGTGTTGCTATGAGATAGCCTGTGCGCTAATATACACTAAATGAATTGTGATGCGAGAACGCATGAGTGCTTTGCTATATAATGTTTACGTGACTTGCTAGAATTGTCAGAGCGTGATTATGACAAATGTCAATGATTGATAGGAGTAAATAAACACCCATACATGTGAACTATCCGTTGACGTCTCATTTCCACATGTTATTATTTTGCTGTCATGTCTATGTAACGAGTCATTGATTAATTAAGAAGTGAGACACTGACAACAAACCATCATTCTAACATTTACTCTTGATGTAAATTAATTACAACTAACATACACTAGACTAAAATACACAGTGCTGAATGGTACAACAAATACTGTATAGAATATGCAACTTACAGTTTACTGCAACGAATGTAGACTGCAGAATAAAAGTGAAACTAACCGCATAGTGTCGCGTTTTATGGGCCTTGTCACCGTTTCTTGGTAGGGTTGCCACTTTTGTTTGACCAAAAGTATCTAGAAACGGCCCAAACAACATCCATAAATATCTAGATTTCGTTGGAAAGTATCTAGGAAAAATATCCAGATTGAGAAAGTAAGAAATTACATATGTATTGATGTGACTGCCGCTCTCTCTGGCGAAAAGTTTACGGCTTTCGCCGTAATCCCGTATATTCTCGTGAGTAACGCAGCTGCGCCCGAACCGACAGCGGTTCGAGCCGCGCTGGTAACTTACAGGGGTATGTGAGCCGGTCGCTCAGAAAGCAATGGCAAACTACTGAGCGTAATCTTGCCTTGTACATCAACAGCAGCTGAAAAATTCTGATGTTGACTGCACCATCCTGTAAGGGATATGCAACATTAAAAAGAAAATTGATGTGACTTACCTATAGAATCATGTCCTCATCTTCACTGATGCCTGTCTCACAAGATGCACTTAGCTTGGATGATGAAGTTGAAGCTTCAGATTCAAAATGACTCTGGTATGCTTTAGCTGTTCCAATTTCTTTTATTACACGATCAGGGAGCTGATAAGTTGAACAGCATTTTCCTGCTCTCATCAGGCCAAATCTTATTGTCAATATAGCATTTAAGAGATCAAGTTTCATCCTGTTTCTTAGTTTACATTTTGTATAATTCACAGTACTGAAAACTCTTTCCGCATCAGCATTTGAATGGGGTAGTATCATGGCAGACATCGCACATTCAAAGAGCTCACAGAATGGACTGTTACCTGAGACATCTTTAAATTGTCTTACTTCACTCCAAAAAGCTTCAGTTTCTGTTTTGTTTGTCCAGTCAACCAAATTTATTTTTGTTAACTAATATTCTGCTTCCGCCACACTATTATCAGTAGCCCCTAAAAATTTAATAACTTGACAGTATTTAGGTATGTCCTTTACTGGCTGAGGTATGTTGTTAATAGAAAAGAGTGAAATATTTTTCAATACATCTAAATTTTCAGGAAGTCTCTGCTTCAGTTGATCGAATAATGAGACAAGAAAATCTTGACAGCGCTTTCTTAAGTTGTTCTCTTCATTTTCTGTTAACAGTCCTTTTGTTTTTAAACCATCAATTTTTGATTCGATTTGGTATCCCAGGTATGGCTTGGGAGCCAAATAGCTCTCTATAGTGCAAGTGAACAAGTCAGCTTTACAAGTTGGCAATATAAGTCTTTTACCAATTGAGTGAAATAGCAAAGTGAGGTCGTCAAGTAATTTAACTTTATCAACATTTTGAGATTCAAATAGTTTATTAACTTTTTGCACTTCACTTAAAATGGGTTGTGAAAAGAGAAGGAATGCCAAATTTTTTTCATCACTGTACATTCCATATAGTATTTCAGCTGTGTAGCACTTTTCATTTTGTCTTGTTATTTCGAAGTGTGTCTTCAACTCCAACCATTGGTTCACAATTACTTCAACAGCTGGTTGAATTGATAACCATCTAGTTTTGCAATATGACAGAATTTTCAGTGGTGAGGAACTATCATTTAATGCTTTATATAAATTATTATATTGCTGTTGTCTGACAGATGATTTGGAGAACCAGTTATGTGTTTCAGCAATAAGGAATTCCAAATTCCTT
Source organism: Cepaea nemoralis (assembly GCA_014155875.1). NCBI lineage: Eukaryota > Metazoa > Mollusca > Gastropoda > Stylommatophora > Helicidae > Cepaea > Cepaea nemoralis. The sequence goes on from JACEFZ010002205.1 coordinate 210,202, forward strand.
GGTAAACATTCTGACTGATGAGGCATGTGATAATGCTAGCTGCAAGGAATGACACGCACATTTTATGAGGATTAAAGATGGGATATCTTCCTTCAATTTTGCATACACGCCATGGTTGATACCGACCATTACCGATGCATTATCGGTTCCAATTGCAGCCAAATTCTTTAAGTTTAAATGTTTACTGACCAAAAGTTTCTTCAGTGCCCTTATGCGCCCTTTTACTCATTACCGAGATTGTTGAGCGTTGACCCAAGTCAGTTTAAAGTTCAAATAATGGCAGTTACCATACTTTACGCGCGTCCAGACCAAACATAAAATGGGTAAATGACACCGAAAGAAAAGTAAAATCTAGAAAGTATTCAAAATATCCGACTCCAAATGAAAAGTATCTAGAATTGCATCCAGCATCCAAACGTCAGAAAACGGTATCCAGACACCGGCAAAAACCTCTAGATCTGGATATAAAATATCTAGAATGGCAACTATGCTTGGAAGATGTATGTAATATGCAATAGATGTCTATCGATATGTTTATTACGCAGCCATCCCCTCGCCACATTTACAAACTTGAAAGTCTGGTTTTGCCGATGGCTTTTTTCGTGGAAGTAACTTGTTAGGCGCATAATTCACAATACACACAAACACAGCCACATTCCCACACACACTTACCTTCGCACATATATACACACATTAATATCTATCTATCTATCTATCTATCTATCTATCTATCTATCTATCTATCTATCTATCTATCTATCTATCTATCTATCTATCTATCTATCTATCTGTCTGTCTGTCTGTCTGTCTGCCTGTCTGCCTGCCTGCCTGCCTGTCTGTCTGTCTGTCTGTCTGTCTGTCTGTCTGTCTGTTTGTCTGTCTGTCTGCCAGCCTGCCAGCCTGCCAGCCTGCCAGCCTGCCTGTCTGCCTGCCTGTCTGTCTGTCTGTCTGTCTGTCTGTCTGTCTGTTCGTCCGTCCGTCCGTCCGTCTGTCTGTCTGTCTGCTGTCTGCTGTCTGTCTGTCTGTCCGGCTGACTGGCTGGCTGTCCGTCTGTCCGTCAGCCCGTCCGTCCGTCCATAAGGTGGTCTCGAAAGCAACATACGCGAGTGTAGCATGATGTCTTCAGACGTTCGCATCCCCAGTCCATTTACATTTCTCAATACTTAGAAGTTAACCCCAGTAAGCCGTATTGATACCCTAACTAAAAATAGAATCGTAGATTCTAGATCGAGAGAGGGTAGATGAATGGTGGGGTCTCAATTTGATTGGGTAACCCTTGGGCTGGTAACGCTCCTTAATACATAATTAGCCCGCCAGTCGAAGCCTTGATTCCATCCCGTAAGGACATGTTCAAGATGCAGTGGTAAAATTTGCCCAAAAGCATTCTTTAAGATGTGGTCCTCTGCACATCAGGTACCTAAATCATTTAATATGTTATGTGTAAACCTGATGAAGTGAGAGAGAGACGAATGGCCGAGTATTTTCTTGAGAAAATGTGAAAGAAGACAGGACTTCGGTACAGTGACTCTAAAACTGCCGCTCAAAACCTGTCATGTCTACCGCAGTGAAACATTCTTACCATGTCTATTGTCTGTCTGATTTGATGATTTGCATATGCTTATGACTGTAAACCACGCTCAATGCATATGGCAAAACCTTTGTGCGCTCTGAACATTCGTTGAGTGCCTATCATGACCATTCTTAACCAAACTGTACATTGCTCTTGAGAGTTACCTTTGGCAGTTATGTTTCAGAATGTGTGATGCTATATACTGCATGTAATTTCTCCCTTATAATTGCTGAGAATGTTTGAATGAATGAGATGGTAATTATATAATTAACTTCTCATATTTGTAAAAGTAAAGACACTTATCAAATCCATGTTTGCAGGACTGCATTGCACTGTAGAAATTAACCTACAGTGGTCAGCTGAATACATGGGAAGGCTCATGCTATTTGTCAGGGAAAATTCATGTTTTCTTTCATTATGTGTATTCCACATGTGAAGGCAATTCTAGTGCATGATTTCTGCCATACAATGCCTACTTCTTGATGCTTAATCACACTGTCTGTTCTCATGGTACACCGACCCCTGTGATCTACTTATTGTGAGAATTTACAAGATAATTGTGTGAAGCTGCCTCTGATTAGGAGTATGTGCCTATGACTTCACGGTTTTGGGGATGAACCTGGAGAAAGGATATCACCCCAAACCCCCAATTAAAATTGCACTTCATCATCAGTGAGAGGCGGGTGTTCGAATATCACACTCCCCCTGCCCCTCCCATTCCTCTCTGAATCTGTGATAGTACTGTATAACTATGACTATGTTAAACAGATGTAAAACACATGTTGCGTCTTTGTTTATTAACAGAGAATGAGGAAGATGGAGGAGGCCCTTTTCAATTACCAGGACAACTCCAGGGAAGTCCTGAGCTCTAGCTTCAACTCCAGCTGAAAAGTCAGACTCCAAAAAGACCAAAATGAACAACAGGTTGCAAAGATTCAGCCTGAATCCACTAATTCTGGCCTATACAGATGGCACTGAAGAAAAGTCTTTTTAAAAAACCTAAGACAGGGATACTCTCCAATTTTGTAAAAGCTTCAGGCTATATCTTCAAGATAAATTCAGGAAGAAACCTTAAGAGGAGAGATCACCTGGTCTTCAGCATGTCACTACTGGCTAAGAGTGAACATTAAAGGTGCACTTGGAGCTGACCCTATCACAGCTTAATATAAATAATGGCTGAAAGCTGAAGGAGCAGAAGTTCATTTATAGAGCAAATTCTCAAAATGGATTGGTGTTAAGTCCATCAGAAATCTTAGGAGTGATAGACTGTGAAGAAAGACAGCTAGGACATATTGTTTCTTTTTAGATCTTCCTCCACTGGAAAAGTAAAAGAACAGTCTTAGGTGTCAACTTCATGAACAGTCAAATTTAGGTGAGATAGACAGAAAGAAGAATGCTGGGACATATTGTTTCTTTTTAGATCTTCCTCTACTGGAAAAGTAAAAGAACAGTCCTAAGTGTCAACTTCATGAACTCACCAGTGAAAAGATAGAGCTTTAAAATTTCTTTCAAGATTGTGACAGCAGGGAATAGCCTAAATTGGAAAACCATCATGGGGAGAACTGTAACCTGAGCTGTCCAACACCATCATAGGTGCTAAAAGGATTAAACAGACCAGTGGAGCAGAACGTCCCTATGCTTGCCCCAATTTATGACTGATCTTGTGTTTCCCTCATTAACAGTCGAAGGAAGGATTTAAGTCTAAAGTGTGGTGTAGGATAACTTATGGAGTAGAGAAGTGAAGGAGGAGGGCTATTTAGATTAATGTCTCGGTGGGATTTGGGTGTTGCATTTAGGTTCATAATTATGTCAATATATTACATATTAACTAAGAATTTGAAGTGTGATGATTGACTATATGAAGCCTGAGTCTTCACCTGGTCCAGAAACATTAATAAATGATTAGTAGTAAGAAAACAGTTTTGAGATATATGTCTCTGTGGTTGTCTTGTCCAACTGGTGTCAAGCATCTTCATGGTGACTGTTACTCTACTGTTGTGGTTGGTTACAGAGATTGTGAAAGTTCTGTGTGGTTGTTGTCAAGTATCTTTCATGATGTATGACTTGTCTAATCTGTTGGTGTGATCATTCTTTGTGAATGTTTGTCCAACTGTTGTCAAGATCTTCTCATGTTGTCTTGTTCAACCAGTGTAAAATACAGTTGTTGTTGTTATGTTCAATACAATGGTACAATTGTCAATGTGATCATTTGTCCAAGTGTCTTGTGTCACTTGAAATAATATTAAAGAGATCAAACATGAGGTTGGCGACCAGAGCACAGTCAGCTGGAAGATGAGAGAGCTGCTTTCATTGGTTACTGTGGCTAACTGCCAAGATTTCTAAATATGGCCTAGAAGAGAAATCATCTATAAATAATTCTGTGTAGAACTTAACTTAGGTCTAATGTCTCACAGTGGGGGTACTCGATGAGCCAAAATTCTGAATGGTTTCTCTACAAGGGTTATGCGAGAATAAATATCAATACCTCTAGACAACACTTGCTGTTACTAACCTGTATCTTTTATGGAGAGATATACTTTATAGAACTTCACTCATTGGAACTTCTATAATTCTCTATAAACCCACAAAAAACCTCACAGCGAGTGTAACCAAGTCATCAGTGTCCTACTAAGGCTGTCTTGTAGTAGGAGATTAGAGATGTGATCATCGATGCCAGTCGGGGAAGACGTACCTTTTACTTAACAACTAGCAGGTCATACAGCGAAGAGTGTTCAGCGCATTTTATCAGCTGTATAATATTACACATGGATACAACAAGCTGTCCCGACTCGACCTTAGGCGACTCATGTATCATGACATGTCACGTGCGCGCTGTCCTGACTAGTGAAGCCATTTCGTCTCAAATCAGTCATTTACACTTTCATTAATATTTCTGTCTCTCCACGTAGGAAGTATTTGCATCATTCCCCAGAATCCCATTTCCAAGGCCAATATATGTTTTCAACGTGTTTGCTCAGCGCCACCGTTCGCATCCAGACAAAAGTACAGGTTCTATGTAACACTTCAACATTCTCTTTCTTTATCAGAAGAAAATTCTACTACCATTAAATATTGGTAAGCTTATCTGCTCATTGTCCACGTTTCATATCCAGACAAAAGCACAGGTTCTATGTAACACAACACTTCAACACTCTGAAATATCTCAACCAAACTTATAATTATTTCGATCGCAATAAGAAAATATGCTAGACAAATTAATAAACAATGTTGATCAAAGTAAGAAATATCTCAACCAAACTTATACATATGTCGACCGAAGTAATAAAATATGTAAAAGGTCGGACAAACTAAGAAATATGTATGGCAAAGCAAGGAAAAAATTGTTTATCAAGGGGAGAAAAATAATTGCCAAATAAAAAGAAAATTATGGTCAAACAAAGAAACATGTATGCTAAAGGAAGACATTTTGTAACCAAATGGGGAGAAATGTTGGTCAAATTAAAAAAATATGTTAGCGAAATCAAGAAATATGTCGACCGAAGTAATAAAATATGTTACATGATGGACAGAAAAAGAAATATGTAACGCAAAGTAAGAACAAATGTTTACCAAAGTGAGAAAAATGATAACCAAACAAAGAAATATGCTAGTCAAAGTAAGAAAATATGTTAGCCAAATTAATAAAAATGTTGGCCAAAGTTAGAAATATTTTATGCAAATTTATAAATATGTCGACCGAAATAAGAAAATATGTTACCCACATAGATAAGATATGTATCTTACGACAAATAGCTGAGAAAAATTGGGAATATAAAAGAGATCTCCATAACGTTTTTGTGGAATTTGAAAAGGCCTATGATAGTGTCCATAGTAATAGTCTATGGAATGCCATGCAGGAATTTGGAATACCAAGGAAGTTAATCAACATGACCAGACTACGCATGGAAGATACTTATAATATAGTAACATATAAAGGCAGGAAATCATACCCTTTACAAATAACATCTGGCTTGAAACAAGGTGATACACTATCGCCGCTCCTTTTCAAACTGGTTCTAGAGAAAGTTGTAAAGAAGGTAAAGGAGGAATGTGATATTGGAGGAACATCGAGATTGCTTGGTTATGCAGATGATATAGATATTATAAGCAAAAATGAACAAAAGACATTGGAAATATTGACCCACTTAAAGGAAAGAGCTCAACAAATGGTGCTTGTTATCAACCAAGATAAGACAAAATATATGGTAATTTCAAGAGAAGGAATGGCTAAAAACTCTGGCCACATACAAATAGATAATATGACCATTAAAAGAATGGAAACATACAAATACCTGGGTAAAATCTTCAACTGCTCCAACATAATAAAGGAAGAAATACAAGTTAGAATCATTTATTGAAATAAGATATACTATGCACTACAATATCTGCTAAAAATCAAATGCGCTATCTCATAACACCAAGATCACAATATACAAACCACTGATTAGACTGGTTGTGCTGTATGGCTCTGAAACCTGGAGTACAACTAAAGGAGACGAAGCCTTGATACAAACCTTTGAGAACAAAGTCTTAAGACGCATCTTTGGGCCCATTAGGGATACACAAATTGGAGAGTCGAAAAGAAGAAGCAACAAAGACATTTATGATCTGTTTAAGTCCCCGCTAATCACTGGTATCATGAAGGCTAATAGACTGCAATGGTTGAGGCATATAGAAAGAATGGAAGATAATAGGGAAACAAAACTCGCTTACACTCAGGAAATAAATGACCGGAGACCCCGAGGTAGACCAGGAAGGCGGTGGAGATATAGTATACATACAGACCTACAATCTCTTGGAATCAGCGACTGGCAAGAGAAGGTCAACCAGAGAGACGAATGGAGACGGTTTGTATCTGCAGCAAAGAACCTCAGTGACATTAATAAACTCAATTTTATTAGACAGAAAACAAGTAGTATCACACACTAAATATCTATCCCGAGCCATTACCATTAATACTGGAGTACCACAGGGGTCTATACTTGGTCCTCTGTTATTTGCCATTTATATAAATGATCTTCCCTTATATCTGTCATCTTCCTGCGATCTATTTGCAGACGACTGCACAGTATATACAAACGCTGTTGATCGTAATGTGCTAGAATTATCCTTGCAACAGGAAATAAATAGTATAGTTAACTGGAGCCTTGCAAACCGCATGCAAATAAACATTTCTAAAACAACATCTATGTTAATAGGAACCAGGCAAAGACTTCATACTCTAAACTCGCAGAGAACTCTTCAGCTGCACATTGGTAGCACGCCTATAGAAAGTGTAACCGAACACAGTCACTGGGTCTTATCATAGATCAAAATCTATCCTTCAATTCCCATGTTCATGCTCTAGTTAAACAAATAGCCACAAAAGTATACCAACTTGCCAAAATTAAAACTTTCCTCGACGAAAACACAAGAAATATATTTTATACTTCCCATATACAAACACATATTGATTATTGCTCCACAATCTGGGCTGGATGCTCCAAATCAATAACAAAACGCCTTTATTCACTCCAGAAAAGGGCAGTGCGTCTAATCAATGGTGATAAGCTTACAGACAATTCTAACCTACATGAACGTCTTCAATTACTGCCACGCCACAAACGCCTACTTTTTAACAAGGCTAAACTAATTCACAAAATTCTATTTCAAAATGCCCCAAGCTACCTATGGCCATTGTTTAAATATAATGCAAGACATAGCGAACGACTAAATATACTCCATGTCTCTAAATGATGTCAGTTGGTGGGGATGTGTGTGTGTATCGTTTGGGGATGTGTGAGTGGATGTGCGATGTGTGGGTTGGTTGGGCACGTGCGTGCGTGGGTGGGGAATATGTGGTCGATGGAGGTGTGGCTGGGGGATGGGTGGTTAGAGGTGTGGGTGGGGAGAGGATGTGTGGGTTGGGATGTGTATGTGAGTGGGCGTGGGATGTGTGGGTTGTTGGGGGTGTTTGTGGGTGGCGAGTGTGTTTTGGTTGGGGGAACAGGTGAGGGCAGTGTGTGTGGGTGGAGGATGTGCGGAAGGGGGATGGGTCGGCTGGTGGGGTATGTAGGTGTCCCTGGGTGTGTGTGTGGGTAGGTGGGGGTGTGTGTGTGGGTGGGGAGATGTATGGATAGGTGGGAGATGGGCCTCATAACATTGTAATTTGCCTTGTTTATGTCTACAACATTAATTTCACAATGTTTATTTTTCTTCCTATGTAAATGTATAATGCTCTTGATGAATGAAAGACGAGTGATTGGAAGGGCCGAATGTAAGACGGGCCTGCGTGCCCAATCTGTGACCCTTTTAAAATAAAGATGATTTTATTTTATTTTATTTTATTTAAACCTAGGATAGAATTATATAAAACGAGCTTAGCATACTCTGCAACTCAGTTGTGGAACAATCTTCCACAAGAAATCAAAGACACCACCAATCAATTTTTCTCCGCGTCGGAATTCCTATGACTAACATGTGGCTAGTCCACCAGACATGCCTGGAGAGACGGGCTACTGCTGCGATTGACCAACACAGCCCAGCAGTAACAGCGTTAGGGACTGATGACCCCTAACCCTGTATAAACCTCATCATCAACAATTAAATTATGGAAAGACAAACTAAAGAAAGACACCCCCAGAATCCTGCGAGAGCGGGGGCTGAAGATGGATTCATTGGCAACCACACGGATACGAATCGGACCGTCCAACCGACCATGAGCTCAGAACAATGACCGGTCTGGCCATGTGTTTGTGGTAGGAACTTCCAGTCCTACAAGGGAATGAGGATTCATGCTGGAAAGAAGTGCGGGAGTGCGTCACAGGAGGTGCGACAGCACAGCCCTGAAAGGGATGAAAACCCTGGAAGGGATGATGAGACGCGAGAGGATATCAGTCAGGGCATACCCCACAGAGCTGATGATAATCCTCAAGTTAATGTCATGTGTGATGGTGCCACCTGTGACGTACCTACGCACCCTTCCGAAAGGGCAAAGATCAAGTTCCCGAGTGCCAACAGGAAGGAAGAGTGGGCGTCACTAGACGCAACGTTGTCCCGTGTTTTAGATTAACTAAAACACATATCCCTTGAGGAGAAACTAGTAAAGTTTGGTGAAATTGTCTACCTCCACTCGCTGAGTCATTTTGGTAGCAGCAAGAGGAGGGAAGCAGCTCTGACGCGGTGGCAGAGACTGCTTGAGGAGGTGAGGAAAGAAAAGAATTCCGCTCAGAGACGATGGAAAGTAGCGCCCAAGCATGAGAAGGAGGGCTTGCGCCAGGTGTGGCAGCATCTGAAAGCCAGGCACAACGCCCTCTCCCGAGCGGAAAGGTTTTGCAGAAACAGGCAGAAAACCCGGAAAGAATGTGAGAGGTTCTTCCTGGAACCATACGAGTTTGCACGAGGCTTGTTCAAGCAGCCGCGATCCGGCGTCCTCGACATCAGCAAAGCGGAGTTGGAGAACCACCTCGTGAAGACGTACTTCGATGCCTAACAGAACATCCCACTTGGAGAGATCGAAGGGCTCACAAGACCGGCGGAACCAACTGTGGAGTTCAATGCCAGGCCTCCGATGTGGAGCGAGGTGGTTGCGGTAGTGAAAAAGGCAAAAAACAAGTCAGCGCCGGGGCCCAACGGTGTGCCTTATACAGTCTATAAAAGATGCCCGAACGTACTTATGAAACTACACCGGATACTGAGATCCGCGTGGAAGCAGAAGCATGTCAGCACGGAGTGGAAGACGGCCAACGGAATCTACATTCCCAAAGGGCAAAACTCTGCCGGTATTAACCAATTCAGACCGATCTCTCTTCTGAACGTTGAGGGGAAGATATTCTTTTCGATCATGGCCAGTCGTATCACGAAGTACTTGACAGGGAACAAGTACATCGAGACAGCGGTTCAAAAAGGGGGGCTTCCCGGAGTCCCCAGTTGTCTCGAACACAGTACCATGATCTGGGATGCTATCCAGAGAGCGAAGACAAAGAAGGAGGAACTCCACGTGATATGGTTGGATCTAGCGAACGCCTATGGGTCAGTGCCACACCAGTGGTTGTGGCATGCACTCAAGGCTTATCACGTGCCCGAGAACATAACAGAAATGCTTGTGAAGTACTCCTCGGGCTTCAATCTTCGGTTCTCGACCAAAACGTTCACGACCAGATGGATCGAGCTGGAAGTGGGTATTGCCATGGGATGTACGATTTCGCCGATATTATTTGTCATGGCCATGCAGGTCATACTGGATGCTGCATCCGGCTATGCACACGGTCCGAGGCTCAGCGAAGGTTTGAACACGCCACCACTGAAGGCTTCATGGATGATACGACCATACTGTCACCGAAGGAGAGCGACACTCGCAGCACTCTCCTCAGGCTGGACGACCTGATTCGCTGGTGCAGGATGAGCTTCAAGCCAAAGAAATCGAGAAGCCTGTCGGTGGAAAGGAGGTTCACGGTACCGGACAGGCGATTCCCACGGTGATGGAGGAACCTGTGAAGAGTCTCGGTCGTGTGTACGACTCCACCCTGACGGACAGGAACGAGGTGGTGGAGATAGCAAACAATGCTGACGAACGGCCTGAATACCATCGATAAGACCAGGCTGATAGGCAAGTTCAAGATCTGGGTGCTCCAATTTATGCTTATACCGAAACTCCTGTGGCCGCTGCTGATATATGATATCGGCGTGACCACAGGTGAGCGCCATGGAGAGCAAGACAAGCAGATACTATGAGAAAGTGGCTTGGAGTACCCACTTGCCTCACGACTGTCGCATTGTATTGCAAGCAGAGCAAGCTCGTCCTCCCGTTCCGGTCCCTCATGGAAGAGTTTAAGGCCGGAAAAGCCAGACTCGCGATGATGCTGCGCGAGTCTCCAGACATAACGGTTAGCGCTTCAGTCCCCGCCTTGAGACGGGAAGGAAGTGGAAAGTCGTCAGCGCAGTCGAACAAGCCCAGGCCACACTCCAGCTGAAGGAGGTAATGGGCCACACCCAGCTTGGCAAGCAGGGGTTTGGATTTCTAGCGAATGATAAAATGTGGTCAGAAGCGAATGCAAAGGAACGCAGGGACCTGGTGGTCAAGGAGATCCGCAAGGGGGAAGATGACGAAAGAGTCCGCAAAGCTGCCCAACAGGCGCAGCAAGCGCAGTGGATGTCATGGGAAGCGGTAGTGCAAAGATCCATCACGTGGAATGAGATCTGGCGCATGGCACCACTGCGTCTAAGTTTCGTCATCCGATCCCTCTACGATGTCCTGCCATCAGCTGCCAACTTGGCGACGTGGGGTTAACCACCGACCCGTTCTGTCCCCTCCATAAGAAAGCCCAGATAGTCCAGACAGCGGAGCACGTGCTGTCTGGGTGTAAGGTCGCCCTGACCCAAGGGCGTTTCACTTGGCGGCATAACAAAGTCCTGACCTGAGTTGGCCGCCATAGTGGACGCAGCACGAATGAAGGCTAACAAAGAGGGGAACGGACCGAGGCCGATGGAAATTTCCTTCGTCCGAGCAGGGCGCAATAATGGGAAAGCTGACTGACTTGCCGCTTGCTACCGTCTTCGACGGTGCGAGGGACTGGCAACTGACCGTAGACCTAAAGACCATGGCAAATACCCTGAGGTAATCTGAAGGTTTGGCTTGCGACCTGACATTGTGCTTAGCTCCTCGTCAGCCAAGCAGCTAACGCTGATTCAGCTGACAGTCCCGTACGAATCGAATATTGAGGAGCAGCACCTGTACAAGACAGAGAAGTACAATGACATGGTCGCGAGTCTCAGGCGGGAGGGTTACACCGTCAGGCTGTTCGCCTGTCGAGGTAGGCGCGCGAGGTCTTGTCTCCTACTCCGTGTTTGATGTGCTGAAAAGACTGGGCATTAAAGGAAAAGCAAGGGCCCGGGCCCAAAAACAACTGTCTGAGGCAGCCGAAAAGGCCTCGTGCTGGCTGTGGAATTGCCGCAACCTAAATTGGAATGAGTCTCGGCACTAGTATGGTTGGAAGCGGTAACTGCACTACCAACAATTTCACAATCAAAACCACGAACTTTACAAACGTCTCGTGTCAGCTCTTCAGCCCTTCCTTCGAACGTGTTGGCGAGTCCCAGTGTAGTCAATCACGCAAATGTCGGCCGACGTCCAACCTCCACAACATAGCGGTAATCGACTGTAGGTCGCACCCAGCCCGAGTGCAATTAACAAAGCTGCCATAGTAACCCCCACCTCGCTATGTCACGAGATACGCATACTATGTGGTCTAGTCAGTTGCAGACAGACCAAGCGGTGGGTCCGAGTAGAAAGGAAGAATCCGGCTTCCTAAAGTGGTGTGACGCCGTGAACGGGGCGCGAGGAAGGCACACGGCAACAGAGATAAGTGGAGGCGACGGAGGCCGTGGCGGGGGATGAATCAAGCATCCCACGACCACAAGTGTCAAGGGGCAGACACAGACTGCACGGTCTCCCCCCACCGAGGGAGGGAGGACTTTTGAGTGGAAAAGGTAACAGCGAAGGGACAAGCTAAAATCAGGGATAACGAACATGACCGAAAGAACGTCTCCACGGCAGGGGACAGACGCCCGGAGTCATGACCCGGACGGGACCGCCACCAGAAAGTATTAAGAAATTAAAGGGTCCGAAATGCTTGGGGAAGGGGGTTTCTTCTGAAGATCTGAAGCCCCCTGCACTGTTTGCTCTGCGTCGGAGTTCCTATGACTATACATACAGTCGCAACCTGTTTGAACACTATCTCAGGACAGACTACATGCCGCCTTTAAAAAAAAAAAAAAACAGCAACAAAGGCAATAATAATGGTAAATTATCTCGAACGACAACTAGCAAAAAAAAAAAAAAAAAAAAAAAAAAACATTTCCATATTTATGGCACGTTACACCCATCTTGGGTAATCATGATGCCCATGTTAAACATTGCCTCAACGAGTCATGTATTATTGATTATTTTTCATGCGTTTTAATGTTTATTGTTCTTTTGGTGGCAAAGAATTGCTTCATAAGAGATGTTGAATGAAAGAATTTATGAGAGGAAATAGAGAAGAAGGGCTGAATGTCAGACGGGCCTGCGTGCCCAATTCTTAACCCTTTGAAAATAAAGATTTTCGTTCGTTCTTTCGTTCGTTCGTTCGTTCGTTCGTTCGGAATGCTGAAGAAGAAGAAGAAGAAGAAGAAGAAGAAGAAGAAGAAGAAGAAGAAGAAGAAGAAGAAGAAGAAGAAGAAGAAGAAGAAGAAGAAGAAGAAGAAGAAGAAGAAGAAGAAGAAGAAGAGATGAAGAAGAAGAAGAAGAAGAAGAAGAAGAAGAAGAAGAAGAAGAAGAAGAAGAAGAAGAAGAAGAAGAAGAAGAAGAAGAAGAAGAAGAAGAAGAAGAAGAAGAAGAATTTACCTACATTAGGAAACATAGTTGGCCAGTTGAAGAAATATCTCGACCAAATTTATAAAAATAATTATAAAATATGGTAGCCAAAGTTATAAAAATGATGGTCACATTAAGAAATAGTTCAACCTAACTTATAAATATCTCGACCACACTTATAAAAAGTAGAAAAATATTTCAGCCAAAGTAAGAAAATATGTTAGCCAAATTAAGAAAAATATTAATCAAAGACATATAATGTCAACCAAATTAATAAATATGTATGGTAAAGTAAGAAAATATGTTTACAAAAGTGAGAAAAATATTAAACAAAGTGAGAAAAATGTACCAAACTAAGAAATATGTATGGCAAAATAAAAATAAAAATGAGTTGGCCAAATTACTAAATATGTTAGCCAAATGTAGACAAAATGTTAACCAAATTGAGGCAAATGTATGGCAAAGTAAGAAAATAGTTGGCCAAAGTAAGAAAATATGTTACCCACATTGAGAAAATATATTAGTCACAGCAAGAAATATGTCGACCAAACTAAGAAAATGTGTTAGCCTAATTATGAAAAAAGTGGCCAAAGTAAGAATTTTATTAACCAAAGTAAAAACAAAATGTGTTACCCTATTAGGAAAAATGGAGGCCAAAATAAGAAATATGTTTAGCAAATTAAGAAAAAGGATTACAAACTAAGAAATTTGTTAACCAAAGTAAGACAATTGGTTAGCGAAAGTAGAAAAAAATAATGGTCAATTGAAGAAATATACAGACCAAAGTAAGAACATTTCTTAGGAAAATGTGACATCCACATACCAGCGTAAAAAAGTTATTCTTTCTGGAACAGTAAACGTATCCCTATTCAATAGGTTTCCATATACATAACATTATTTCTAAGAGTCACCTTTCTTCTTATTAAAGCTCGTATCACACCTACAGACACAACTCTCCGTTCAACGTACTCTATTGTCTACATAACCTTCACTGTTCTCACGACGTTTCTATTCCATAACATCCAATTGACCTACATGTCATCAGTTATATTCTCTCCAATATACTAGCTCTTCATGGTCATTATCTCACTTTATATTGCACACATCGTCAGCTCTCATAATTATGGTTTACTATCTGTCACCAGCGTCAAAGCCTTCAACCAAACCTTCTATACTTTCTTCAATCCAGACGCGTAAAGACCTGTTATGGATCTTCTGTAGTTATGTCAAGAGTGTCTTGAAGTTTTATCTGCAACTACGTTTCGTACTACATAATTATTAGCGTCATCACTTTTCCCATTTCACTTTACCGAAAGCTTCAACGTAACATTCCGGAATATCTACTAAAGAAGCACTACTACAGACTATACACGCATCTCTCTACGCTCTTGGCTTTTTCTACCACAAAGTGTCTCTGTCTTTCATTGAAAGATTCACTACTGTTCCATGTCACATCACGAAGAGCTCCTACCTCCATTGTACATGCGTTCCAATGAAACAATCATAACTGTTAACAAAATGTATTGCAATGTAGTTTGTGGTTCTACCTGTCATAGTTTCGATATCACCTGGGTATTCGTCATCAAGGGGGCACTTTCACATGGCTGACACCTTCACCTTTTCACACCAGAATGTCTGCTACACTAACCTTCAATTGTTCCATCGCTCAACAATACAAGGGTTTTTTCAAAGTCTAACTAAAATAAACGTTTAAACAGCTTTCATATGCGGTGTCTGCGAAGAATACTTGGTATTAAGTGGCAAGACAAAATCACAAATACTGAAGTATTGGAAAGATCAGGTTGTGTGACGGTGTATTCCATGCTCAGTCTTCGTAGACTTAGATGGATAGGACACGTTATGAGGATGGATGATGGTAGAATACCAAAGGACATCTTTTTTGGTGAATTACAGACGGGTAGGAGATCTCAGGGTCGGCCTCTACTACGATACAAAGATGTGTGTAAGCGGGACATGATTGATACAGGCATTGATAATGCACATTGGGAGCACATCGCCGCTGAACGTGTTGCATGGAGGGCAACTATCAGAAACGGAATAAAGACAAAGGAGAAAATGATTGCAGATAAAGCACACACAGAGCGTGAGAGACGGAAGATGGTGCAAAATGGTGGAAATGACCATGTTTTCACATGCACCTACTGTGGGCAAACATTTGCAGCAAGAATTTGCCTTACCAGCCACACTCGCCACCGCCATGGATCGTAGTTATTAAGCCTTTTTGAAGCACAATGTACCAAACTATCGTCTGTCAAGACGGAAAGGTGCCAATGAAATGAATGAACTAAAATAACATTTCATTTGTTGTTCACCTATATCTCACTTTGTCATCTTACATCTGCACTAGCGTGAAGTCTCCAACCAACAGTGTCTGTTATGAAGTCGTCCGTCTTAAAACCACGCCAGCATTATTGATCTCTTGAATACCATCATGATGATCATCACGAGTTGGATCCCCGGATTCGACATCTGACAGGACACCCTTTTTTTTTGGAACCCTCTTAACCACATGTTCCATATGTACCCCATAAGCATACAACCGGACGCAACACCCACTTAGACCTATTGTAACCATAAACCATATGTCCCGAATGTACCCTTTAAAAATGTGATCATGTGACCGAATGTACACCGTCACACAGCCCGAGGACGAGAATTGTATCTCTAACACACAGCCAGTGGTATGATGATAGTGTTTAAGTCCCACTACTACAGATAATAGTAACCACTATTTTAATAAACAGTGAGATACTTATATATATATATATATATATATATATATATATATATATATATATATATATATATATATATATATATATATATATATATATATATATATATATATATATATATATATATATATACCAGGCAGTGTGCAAATTATTATTGGATCAAGTTATGTGAGCTCATTCAAATCGCAAGTGATAAGGGAAACATAAGAAGCATGTATGAAGGAATAAAGAATTCCTGTGGTCCAGTGATCAAAAGAAGTGCACCATTGAAAACCTTGACCGGAGAAATCATCACTGATAAGAAACACCAGATGGAGAGACGGGTAGAGCACTATTTGGAGCTTTACTCAAGTGAGACCAAACTAGCAGATGATGCCCTCAACGCCATAGGGGCTCTACCATCTCTTGACCGCCGGGAAACTAAGGATGGAATTCCAATAGAGGTTATCAGGAGTGGGCAAGACACACTCACTCTACAGATCCACTAGCTAATAGAGCTATGCTGGTGAGAAGGACAAGTCCCACAGGATTTCAAAGATTCAAGCATCATAACACTGTACAAGAACAAGGGCGAACGGAGCGACTGCAACAACTATAGGGGTATCTCACTTCTGTGTATTGTTGGAAAAGTATTTGCCAGAATTGTTCTGCGCAGACTTCAAGTCCTAGGAGATCAAGTCTACCCCGAATCACAGTGTGGCTTTCGACAGAACCGGTCTAACATTGATATGATATTCTCATTGCGACAAATGCAAGAAAAATGCCGTGAACAGAATCAACCACTGTTTATTGCCTTCATCGACCTCACAAAGGCATTTGATTTGGTCAGTCGTGAGAGTCTGTTCAAGGCACTAAAGAAGATTGGCTGCCCACCAACTCTTCTGTCCATTGTTGAATCGTTCCACACAGGCATAAAGGGTATTATCAAGTTTGATGGTGCAACTTCTGAAGAGTTTGAAAACAAGAGTGGAGTTAAGCAAGGTTGTGTACTAGCTCCCACCCTCTTTGGAATGCACTTTTCACTTCTATTGAAATATGGCTTTCGTGATCAGGATGGTGATATATACCTTCACTCACGCTCAAATGACGGTCTCTATGATGCTCAGAGATTGAAGGCCAAGACCAAAATTAGGAGGGTACTGATCAGAGAGTTGCTTTTTGAAAATGATGCTGCAGTTA
Source organism: Cepaea nemoralis (assembly GCA_014155875.1). NCBI lineage: Eukaryota > Metazoa > Mollusca > Gastropoda > Stylommatophora > Helicidae > Cepaea > Cepaea nemoralis. The sequence goes on from JACEFZ010002205.1 coordinate 227,039, forward strand.
CGACCCACTCTGAGGAAGAATTGCAATGTCTACTATCTGCATTCTCCAATGCTTTTTCTGAATTTGGTTTAACAATTACCAAAAAGAAGATACATATTATGTCACAAGGTGCACATGGGGTAATATCAATCTTTATTGACGACGCCGAACTAGAGATGGTAGACCATTTTACATATCTAGGATCAGTGGTAAATAGCAAATTATCCCTAGATCAGGAAATCAACATCCGGATTGGTAAGGCAGCAACAACAATGAACAGGTTAAGAACAAGAGTCTGGGAGAACAGGAAGCTTACTGCCAAAACAAAAGTCCTTGTCTATCAAGCCTGTGTCCTTAGTAGTTAAAGAAATATTTCACTCAAACTCATAAAAAGTAGGAAAAAATGTTAGCCAAATCAACTAAAAGGCTGACCAAACTTTTAAATATCTAAGCCAACCTTATAAAAAGTAAGAAAATGTGTTACCCAAATGGACAAAATATTTGTCAAATACAGAAAGATCTCAACCAAATTTATAAAAAAAGTAGGAAAATTTGTAACACAAAGGGGGAAAATATCGACCAAGTAGGAAATAATGTTATTCAAATGGGAAAAAATATTGGTCAAGTTAAGTAATACTTCAACCAAACGAATAAAAAGTAGGAAAATTTGTTAACCAAATGAGTGAAAAATATCGATCAAAGAGAAACATATTTCAATTAAACTTATAAAAGGTAGGAACATTTGTCAGCCGAATTGGGAAAAAAGGTGGGTCAAATACAGGAATATATCAACCAAACTTATAAAAAGTAGGGAAAAATATTGGCCAAGTAAAATTTAGCTTATCCAATCTTATAAAATGTAAGAAAATGTGTTACCCAATTAGGGAAAATATTGGTCAAACTAAGAAACACGTCGACTGAAGTATTAAAATAATGAACCAAAGTGCCATGAGATGGATGCATGCGACCTAGTATATGTGTCAAACTAAGAATCGAAATAAGTTCCGCGCATGCAAACGCTCAGAAAAAAAAACGAGAAAACACAATACCCAGCCAGTTTGCGGAGCTTGTACGGTCACATGACTGCGCGCTGGCTGAGAACGACGGCCGACATGTTTTGTTCATTGCAGGCCGAGACGTGGGCATAGAAACATCGACGGAGCAAAATAGACAGCGATAATATCATCAGAGACTGAGTTTAAAAGTCAATTACTATTTCATGTATGGAATCAGTTGATAATGAATCAACATTCTGAAGCCGAGGCCTGGTGATGAGGCCGAGAACGCCGGCAAGTGACAGTTCGACATTCAACGCTATTTGACAATACAGCCGACCAGAATGGCGGTCCGATGCACACAGTGACAAGCGATTGTTGGTTGCAGGTTGCAGGATGCAGTGAGTAGATAACGTAATTAAGTTTAAGAAGATGATAGATATTAGGACAGGTAATTTTCCTGACGATCAGGCACTTGAATAATAATGATGCAAGACAGGGCGTGTGCTGCCCATCCGCAGTATGCGTTAAAGACTGAAGGTCGGCAGCGGGTGGGAGCCATGCTGTATGCTGTTTCGCAATAAACTTTCATTGTTCAAACTTAGGACGCAAAAGTTTCCTGTCGAGTGTATTGTTACGTTGTCTTCAAATTGCCTGGTGTTGTTATAGACGAGCCACCGGAATAACATCGTGGAAAAGTGGCGTCGATCGTCCAATGTTGAACCCAATATTGAACAATGAGTGAAAGTCCTCTAAAAAGTACTGGAGAGTTTTGGTCATAGACCATAACTTTAGGAAGGGAAAATCCCAACTGCACCTCCCCGCGGTAGAGGATGGAAACACACCACGGTGTGGCTAACACAGCTCTGGGGACCGAGTATCCACCGGAATAAGTGGACAACTCTGCAGCTGAGCAGAGCAGAGCACTCACTTGTCCTGACAGTCGGAAATGACTGTCAAAGGCAGAGTTAAAAGACCACCGTGTGAATGTGGAAGGCAAGGGGAAACCACCACATTATCTTCCCAAGATTTCATGGCGACACACATTTCAGAAATAGTGAACGACGTTAATGGCTGTCTTAGGACATCCTCGTCCGGTAGGGACAGTCATGAGCCACAGGTGACACCAGACCGTCATCCATCTACTGATGGCAAAACTAAAACAATAACTAAACTAAATAAATTTAGAGTAGGAACGTGGAATGTTAGGACATTAAATGAGCTAGGAAAGTTAAACAATGTTCTAAGAGAAATGGAAAACATGAAAATGAATATACTAGGCATAAGTGAGATGAGATGAAAGGGATCTGGCAAAATTATAACCGACAAACACACAATAATTTATTCTGGAGGGGACACACATGAAAAAGGTGTAGGAATAATATTTGATGAAAATACAGCCAAATCTATGACTGGATACTGGTGCATTTCAGATAGAGTTATAATGGTCAAAATCAAAGGCAAACCAATAGATATAAATATTATACAAGTATATGCACCAACAACAAACAGTAGTGATGAAGATATACAAAACTTTTACGATGAAGTTGAAATGGCAATAGCCCAAATTGGATCACAAGAAATAAAAATAATACTGGGGGATTTTAATGCAAAAGTAGGAAAGGGAAAAATAGAGGATATAGTGGGGAATTACGGTTTAGGTACAAGAAATGATAGAGGAGAGAAACTAATAGAATGGGCAAATATTAATGATATGATAATTGGAAACACATGGTTTAAACACCATAAAAGACGACTATACACATGGAAAAGTCCTGATATGAAAATACGCAACCAAATTGACTACATACTTATTAATAAAAGATTTAGAAATGCATTAATTAATGTAAAGACAATGCCTGGTGCTGACGGTAACAGTGATCATGTACCACTATGTGGACAAATAAAAGTAAGATTAAAGAGAGGGGAAAAAATGGTTAAAAACTTGAGACTTAATAAAGAGGTTCTGAAAGTAGATAAAGAAATTCAAGAACAATACAGAGTGACTGTGAAAAATAGGTACAATGCAATAGCTAAAATACAGAGTATAGATGAACAATGGGAAATGTTAAGGGACTCCATTCATCAAACTAGCAAAGAAATATTACCGGAGAGAAGCCAAAAAGCTAAGAAAAAATGGATGAATGAAGAAATCTTAAGGTTGATGGACAAAAGGAAACAGAATAAAAATGACAAACAAGAGTATGCTAAGATAAATAAAGAAATAAGAGATAAATGTGTGAAGGCAAAAGAAAGTTGGTTAAATGAGCAATGCAGAAAAATTGAATTAAATTCCATTAAAGATCAAAAAAGTATGTACAGACAAATCAGCGAGCTCACAGGAAGAAAAATAAGAATAAATACAGGGTGTTTGAAATCAAAAACAGGACAGACTTTATTGGAGGAAGGTGCTATAATGAAGAGGTGGAATGAGTATATAAGAGAATTATATAATGGAGAAAGGGAAGAATTAACAGAAGAAAGTAACTTAGAAGGCCCACCTATTCTGAAAGAAGAAGTCGCTGATGCTATGAAACATATGAAGAAAGGAAAAACAGCTGGGCCAGATGAAATCACAATAGAAGAATTAGAAGTGTTGGGAGAATTTGGAGTAGATATATTAACCAAAATGTTGAATGATATTTACAGTAGTGGATATTTACCCAGTGATATGCTGAAATCTGTATTTATAGCTATACCAAAAGACCAGGAGCAATTGATTGTGAAGATTTTCGTACAATTAACCTCATAAACCATGTCACTAAGCTTCTACTCAGAATTATAATGAGAAGAACAAGAAAGAAATTAAAAATGGAAATTAGTGAAGAACAGTATGGATTTATGGAAGGAAAGGGTACAAACAATGCAATATATATATTACGAACACTAATAGAAAGATCAATAGAGAAACAAAGAGACATATATTTATGCTTCATAGATTATACTAAGGCATTTGATAAAGTAAAACATGATGAGCTGATTAACTAAACGTAAGTCCATTCCTCCTTAGTTGGATCGCTGCAGCCCTCTTCCAACGGAAAGAAGTTTTTAGATGTGGCAGTTGGACTTCGGAACCAACAACAATATATCCTGGCCTACCACAGGGATCACCATTATCTCCGGTACTGTTCAACGCCTACACAGTGAGAATCACCAGTGAGCAGATCACTGGACCTGGCAGGACATTGTCATATGCCGATGATGTTTTAGTGTATCGTCAGGGTAGGGATAGAGAGGAGGTTGCTGTGGAACTACAAACCGAACTCAATCGCATAAGTACTTGGTGTGATGAAGCTGGGGCAATGGTCAACCCAACAAAGGCAACAGTGACTTGGTTCTCGTTGAATAATCATATTGTCAACACTCCAACACCAACTGTAATGCTGTGTTCAGAGGCGGTGGAAAGAACGCAGGCAATGAATTACCTGGGGATACGGTTTGATCGAAGCCTTGCTTATAATGTGCACATAGACCAGGTGATAACAAAGGCCAAGCGGGGTTTGGCAGCGATGCGGGTGATGGCGGCAGCAAACTGTGAGCAGCGCCATCTATGTCTTCTGTACGAGGGCCTGGTCATGTCTGTTTTGGAGTATGCAATGGCAATCCTGACTCTCAGCCATAAGCAGATAGAAAGGATGGAAAGGATACAGAATGAAGCTATGCGCATTATTCTTGGATGTACAAGACTGCCTCTGGAGCGGTCTCGACTGGCAAAGATTAGTTTCATCTTCGTGCCAGGGCATGCGGGAGTACAAGGAAATGAGCGGGCTGACAAGCTCGCAGGTGAGGCTACTGTGGAGGGCGGACGCGCCATGGACCAGGCCGACATTCTGAATGCTCTACGAGAAGTAAGACTTTTGCGAGAACCAAGTGATGACTGTGAATCTACAACAATGGCCAGACTGCGAGAGCAGCAAATTAAAAGAGGGGTGGCCAAACAAGAACACTACGCAGGAAGCCAAAGAAGATTGATAAACCAACACAGAACTGGCGTCGTTAGCCGCTACACGTTGCGGGATTTGCTGAGGAGGGGATCCGAGCACTTATGGACTGAATGGTTCGATGTGCAATGAGGATGATCTGTCGACTAACTAACTAACTAACATGATGAGCTGATTAAAATGTTGGAAGATATCAACATTGATGGGAAAGATTTAAGAATAATAAAGAATATATACTGGAACCAAGTAGCAGCATTTAAAATGGGAAATAAAGAGGGTAGTTACGAACGATAAAGCTAGGAGTACGACAGGGGTGTGTCTTGTCACCCGATCTCTTCTCCCTGTATAGCGAAGTAATAATGAGAGAGATCAAAGAGAAGCCAGGAATACTATTCGGAGGATATAATATAAACAATATACGCTATGCAGATGACACAGTATTGGTAGCGGATAATGCAACAGACCTACAACAATTGTTGGACAGTGTAGTAACAGAGAGTGCACAGAAAGGACTGTCCTTGAATATCAAGAAAACAGTAACAATGGTGATATCAAAGAAAATGGGGACACCAAAATGTGACATAGAAATAGAAGGGGAAATTCTCAACCAAGTGGATAATTTTAAATACCTAGGGGCACTTATAACATCAGATGGAAGATGTACAAAAGAGATTAAGAGCAGAATAGGGCAGGCAAAGACAGCATTTCAGAAAATGAAGAGTATCTTATGCAATAAGTCGCTATCAATGAATGTAAGAAAGAGAGTACTAAAATGCTATATAGTACCAGTTTTGCTGTATGGCAGCGAATCTTGGAATGTAAATGAACAAATTAGGAAGAACTTAGAAGCAACAGAGATGTGGTTTTTAAGACGAATGTTGCGAATTCCTTGGACTGCCAGAGTAACTAACAACGATTGCCTGAAAGAGGCTAATGAAACTAGAACACTATATACAACAATAAGAAAGAGACAAACATCTTTCTTTGGTCATGTGATGAGAAGAGAGGCATTGGAGAACATCGTGACAACTGGAAAGATCGAGGGGAAGAGAGGCAGAGGCAGACCAAGAGAAATGATGCTGGACGGACTGAGACGGTGGCATGGAGGAATATCATCAGCAGAGTTGATCCAGAACACCAAAGACCGAGATCTGTAGAGAGCCATGAACGCCTACGCCAGCCGGCACGGCACTTGATGATGATGATGATGAGTGAAGTTTCTACAGTGAAAATATTTGAACAGTAAAAGTGAACAGTGTTTTCAAGATGAATATCAGCAAGGCAAACATCATACGAACAAAGAAATAGTTCACGAGAATAGTTCACGTCACAAATAGAGGTAAAAGACAATGATATTGATGAAGGTCAAAAAACAAGCATGGCAGCTAAGAGAACAATATAACCCACGTCTCGACCCAGCACTACTATATGTAATACGAGTGCAGTGTGCATAAAATATAACTGTTCAAATAGTTAAATATGGCAAATATGTCAATTACTGGAAAAAATAATGGCATTCAGCCACAAAATAACATTATATTTCCGTTTCTATGTGCCGTATGTACTAAAGTGTCTTTATAAACTAATCAACGCATCAATATCTAGTATTTGTTCCAGATGCATTTTTGAAAAATTCAGCAGTAGTATGGCATGTAGGAATGATACTCCTTGGGGGGGGGGGGGGGGGCAATATTTTTCTAGGAACCTAGCTTATACCGATCCGTGAATCAAACCGAAGTGCAGCCAAGCTGATCCATACGGATTCCTGAACCAATCAGAAGTGGAGCCAAGCATCTGGAACAGGTCACCAAGGACACCGGAGCTGAATATACACAGGTTGAGTTGTTTCTTATTGATATGTGTATGTATCCTACTTAGTAGTACAGAGTCAACAGGCACCCATTCATTACTCTGTTTACTCACCCTCATCATTAAAGCGAGGTTGGTGGGCTACCTTTTGTAACAAGACCCCCGGGGCTTGGACAGGTATGTTACTATAGTTAATATCCCCAGCCTTTGCTCCTACCACCCAATAGGACTTTACATCTACAGGGCCCCACACAAGCCGGGACAGATGACCTTCCCCTCCTCACCTATGGATTCCTACCCACAGGGGGCTCGGACAAGACAACAGTCATACTAGTACCCAAAGCCATGGCTAACAAAGCAAAATTTAATTTCTGAATACGTCAACTGAACTAAGAGACCCGGGAAGGTTAACCCGGTCAACAAATGCCCGCAGAAGTCGGATGTGTCGGCCTAACGGCGCAAGAACGCAGCTCTGCTGCAAACAGGCACAACGCAGTCACATCCGGAAAAAAACTCCGGATGAACGAAGAAGAAGAAGAAGAACTAAGAGAGGGATGGCTGAAAAGCTTGGATAGAAGACAATATGTACACTGGCTGCTGGAGAACAGCGAGAAGATCTACAGATGATCAGTCATCATCACAGAGCATGTGACGTCAGTTCGTGCAGTCGTCCCGTCGTGGTTAACGACTCACCCGATAAACCTCCAGTATAAAAGAACTCCAAGTCGTTGACTCTCATTCCACTGAGTGAGATCTCGGACTGGTTAGGCGTATGTCCGCTACCTGACTGACACTTCAACAATGTTCGCTGGTCATCCCTCGGTGACGGAAGAAATCACAAGTTCTACTCGAATGATGACTGGTGGGCTGACCCTAGTATCGTAGAGGTCCCTACCTGGTGATAAGTACTGCTGCACTACACACTAGAAGATAAGAGCGTGGTTGCTATTTGACATCTCAAGTTAATGGGATGAACACCTGGACGCATAACTGGAGTGTTGGCTCCATGTCATAACAAGTCATACGTTTCTAATCCAACATGTCATTGCAATAATTCGACATAGTCACAATATCACGTCTACACCGTTCTGAAGGCAACTAATGACTTCACAGATCCCTACTATCACAATCAAACACACCTAGGAAGAGGTAGCTCCCTACCCGAACAAGTCTGTTCCCTCCGGTGTTCATGAACATAGTACACAACTGTTGTAGGTCACTGACCAAGTTCAGGTTTCCTGAAAGTTCACAGATGTAGATCCACACCGGATTTAGAGGACTTATTATACATTGGACCTTTCTAAGACTCAGCCGGGCTTGAAACATAATAAACTGGCCATCACAATGACTGTAAACAGAGTTCATGTTCTTAAACTCAACTGGAATTAATGTACTTGATTGCTTCACACGTCACTAACGATTTACCTGTGAGTCTGCTTAGAAATTCACCAGTACTTACTGGCATGAATCAGGAGACGCATCAGTCCTAGATCCAACCTGGATCTCTTGACTAAACCATCGTCGGACTCCTCACGACATTCTTAGATTAGACTCACCATGATATTCTAAACTTACAGGTTCTTTCCAATGGTGACTCAGGCAGATTCGGTTGACCACTCGCAATATTGCCTCAAACACCTTGACTGGCACTGGATTGAGCTGGTCCCACTGAGTTTATGGTTTAACTCTCTCGAATTTCCATCTTATAACAGATCCTGAAACTTGGAGGGTGGTGTGAGTTCTCAGCTACAACTAGGACTAACCTGTATCTCAACCATGACACATGCCTCAGAGTATTATATATCATATAGGATATAATCGATCATCAACATCATAGATCAACTCTTAACTACATATACAGACATGAGGGTGCAAGAGAAAGCAATAGTACGCAAGTGTATAGTCAAGTAACTCGTCTGGGCAACAGATAGCCCGATAGCACCAGAGTAGATTGACTCTGTCAAAGGCTCCGACTACCCGGTGTTATTCCAATCCTGTTTCTTCACCAACAACAACCATAAAATACACCTACTTATCTTTCAGTGTAGCGGTTTCATTATCTAGGAGGTGTCCATCCGGACATATCCTCCTCCTATACATACCTCAACAATAATTAATCACTTAACCCATTGATCAATTAATTAAACGTAACTCATTAATGACTATACAACATTAATAAATTATATACATCATAATTCATTAACATAGCATTAACAAATTATAAATCATGAATTGTTAATAACCATTTAACAACTCATAAACAATGCAACAGCTTCTGTTCTGGGATCTCCGTCCCAGAACAAGATGTGACCTTTATTATTTGACCTTCTCCCATGACGGCCAAGTGTGTGCAGGTCTATCACAGATACGGTGGCAATCCACCGAGTAAACTTTCCCACAGCTGCTGTGGAAAAAGAGCACCTTAGTTCCGTGGCGAGTTAGGCCACACCGTCCATTTTAGAGTAGCATCCAGCCCCTCATCCACTAAATCTCCAGTCCCTCCCTAAGTCTAAATAGCTTGGGTGTAACTACCACGTCCTAGTGAATAAGTTACTCCACTTATAGGGTTAGGTTTAGAGAAGAGCAGAACAGTAGAGACATGCATCAACGTCCTGTTCACAGTCCGGATCGTCATCAACGCAACGGCTTCGATTACAGAGCGCCGCATCGCTCTCGGTCGGGTATGTTAAATCAACACTCAGTGACGCACAATCGCTTCGGTCGGATAGGCAATCAATAGTCTGACGTACCGGCAGCACATTATAAACACGATCGGGCACGCAGATTCACTTAGGCGGGCTGGCATATAAACAAGTAGTGACATAAATGCACAGGTAATTCCTATTTACCGCTCTCAAGTAAGTACAAGATATTTCTACATATAGGTCGAATAGCACTGGCTTCCTAACTTTGCAAATACTTACCTTCACATCCCAATGGAAAAAAGAACATCTTGATTCCAGGAATTAATAAACACCACTTATATCAGGCATATGATATAGCACTCTCTAGCTAAGCAACCAACACATTACTGGCTAGCTCAAGCTAGTAACTCATCACTATTAATGCCTTTAACATCACACAGTTTAACTAGTGTCAAGATTCCTTACCGCCCTAACAATGTATTCGCTAAACAAGATATTTAACACACTTTCTACAAAGCTGTTATATTACCCACACTTACTTACACGTAGCAGTGATAACATCATCGTACATTTCACTAACAATGCATATATTTTAAATATAACACCTTTAAGTCTATCTGCTACCATAACATCAGTTTCACACAGCTAAACAGATGTTATACACGCCTGATGTTTTGACGCACACGAACCTGTCGGTACAGGAGATGTCTTACCTAAATATTCCCTAGCCGATCGATCGATAGCTGCTAATTACAAATGCAGACACACGGAGGAAAATTTATTCGCTTTGTGGAGACAATGTTTTCCATTCTGCGCTTAAAAGTATTTTGACTGCTGGCGGTTTATTTAAGGACAACGGTTAACTAATATTGTATTAAGATATTACCTTAGATCCTAGATCACCACATTACTTGGCTGCCTAGTGTCCCGCTTTGGCTGACGGTTGTAAAGACATCAATTTCTAGCAGTAAGTAATTGCGGCCGTCTCTGACGATACTCGAAAGGCGGCTGACAGCGGATAGCTGAGTGCGCATTCATAATTACATCTCGGGCCTAGAGAATCCCATGGGCCACGGAGAAATTCAGAATCCCGTGTTCCCCGATGTAATTGTGGGTCTGAAGTGACAGCAACATCACGTACGCACATTGCCTATTCCCTTCTCGAAGATTCTAGATTCTTCTCGAACTCCCCCGAATTATGACGCCAGGCGCTATTTCATCAGGGGATTTCCCTAGCTATGTTCCCAATCTGAGGAAAGACAATCGTCTTATTCCGACCAAAGGGAAATCATGCAGAGGTCAGACTGTAATCTGGTCCGTTTCGTCACACTTTTGAGTTGGTTTATTATCACACAAATTGGCAGTCGAAATTGATGTCATAATATAAATAAATTTTCGACTATTAGCGAGAACTTCCTCTTGTTTGTTAAATTTGTCCACTATCGGTTTTTCTTTAACGTCATTAATGTTTTTATTAATTAAAATTGATTTGTCCTCAGGTGTTACGTCATTTAGCTAAACTTCTGATAGGTGTTATTGGTTGTCCTGTTTTGTTGCTATTGTTGGTGAACAACACTATAGCAGGTTCATCGCAGTCAGCTTCGCCAGAACAAGACCAGCTGCGACAATGACTAAAAGATACTCCTGTCATTGAAATTCCCAACCATCATCAACAAGGATACCAGTACTCCAACACACTTATACTGGTAGTATCTGCAATTATTGTACATTGATTCCATCTAACAGATTATTGACACATAGATATTAGACAGGTACACGACAACATGTCTACATTGTTAGACTTTGTAGCACTTGATGAGAAGTGTAGCTTCACAGGTCCAGAACTTATGGCATGGGCGGAGAAGAAAGTCTCAGAATTTCAGGCACAGCAAAGAGAAGACAGAGTTGCAGCCAGAGAGGTTAGAGAGGCACAATAAGCAGCAGACAGAGAGCTCAGACAAGCACAAGAGACAGCAGCCAGAGAGGGCAGAGAAGCACAAGAAACCCAAAAAGAGAAAGAAATGGAATTAGAAAAAGAAAGAATTTCTTCTCTAGGGAAACAGAAAGATAAAGAGCTAGCTTTAGAGAATAAAGATTAAATCTCGAAGCAAAAAGACTACAGTTTGAAAAAGACAAACTGGCAGCCGATCAAATTATGAAAGATAAAGATATTGAAGGGAATATAAAAGTAAAGATGTTAGAGATGGAAAAGGAAGCTGAAATTGCAAAGAATAAATTAGCAATCAAAACCCTGGACCTCATCAAGAGATATCAGGGAATCATTAGAAAATCCACACAAGGTGACTCTATATCGGCATGGGTGACTAATTTTGAAGACCTCATGAACCATTACAAGGTGCCACCCGAAGAGTGGGCGATCTTATTTCATAAACACCTTTCCATATAGCCTCTGAAGGTATTTGAGGTTATACTAGAGCACCGTCGAACAGACTATCAATACATAAAAGAGCGAGTCCTGGCACATTTCAATTTAGATCAAGCTTGACTTCGCACAGCTTATAGAGCTTTAACTCAGAAGGCAAAACAAACATTCTTGGATTTCGTATCTGAAACCACATCACTGTTTGATAAGTGGCTGAAATCAGCAAGGGTAGGTAGTGGCTTTAATAAATTAAGAGATCTAATGCTTAGAGATAAACTAATGTCAGCAGTGCCTGATAAATGCTCTTTTGTTTCTGAGATGGAGTTCAGAGGAGAAGCGTAATACAACGCGCATAAAGCGATCTTTGCAGAAGGGGCTCAACCTTAGTTAATAATAGGATCGGAATCCAGATTGTCAAATCAAAATTATAGCAACACATCAAACAGATACCAACAACACAACCACCAAAAAAGAAGTAATCAACCTTACCAGTATAGACCAATTCAGCAAAGGCCGTACAACACAACAAAGAGAGGGTTGATTATAGAGTGCAAGTACTGCAAACAACAACATGGATCACTGGAAATGTGCGACAGTAATCCTAATTATGAGTCATACATCAAAAGCCATTCTCTAAAAAGAATAAACAAATACTCAGACTACAGAAACAAGATAAAATGTTTTGTTTGTCACAGTTTTGGACACTTGGCCAAAGCATGTAAGCTAAGACAACTGACCAACGACGCCAACATGGCATACGCCATGTAAAGCAGTGACGAGGACGAACAACAAAACACAAATGCAGCAGACATAGATAATAGACAAGACGACGGTAGGAACAATAAGGCATACATACAGGAGGCTAACTCCGCCTATACAACAGATGGAAACTTAAAGTCCGACTTGGCATTAGTGAATGGACTAGCAGTGAGAATGATCAGAGACACAGGTACTTCAATTATTGGCGTAGACCGCAAACTTATAAATGACGAAGACTATATAGACGAAAAAGTAACCTGTAGAACATTTGGTGGTTCGTTAGAAGAATATAAAGTAGCATGGACAGACATTAATTGTCCACACTACCAAGGGAGTATAGCAGCAGCAGTGCTACCACAACCTACAACAAAATTAATAGTAGGAAACATCCCAGATGTCAAAGAATGTACAACGCAAGACACAGAAAAATAGGAAAAAGAGAACCTAAACATAGCAGAAGTTAATTGTGCATCACTGACTTTCCCATCTGAAGACAAACAGATTAGAATTTAATACGATGAATCAGACATATGGACACAAATGTATCAGACATATGAAGAATACATAGATAAAGATCAGCAGTCATCAAATAAGGTTTATGAGTTACCAACCCAGTCCACATAAGAAGTTAACACATGGGATGCATTATCCCTGAGACCAGATTTAACTGAAGAAGAAAAAGACAGAGTAGCCTTAGGCGTTCAGAGTTTCATGTTAATGAGTCCATCATTAACTGAAAGTACACCATGTGTTAAACAATTTCTAGCACTATACTTAGATGATACAACTAAGACGATGATTAATAAATGCTCAGATTGTGGTCTCATTCAGCCTATATGTTCCGCTGAAAAACGATCAGAAAATTTTATTGACACGTCTTCAGATGAAGATTACACTTATAGAAACAAAATCATCAAACAACAACGCTCGAAAAAGAAAGTTAAAATAAAACAAACAGATAGCGTTGACAATGCAAATACCAAATTGGGAAAATGAAATACCCCCAAAAGTACCACAAATACAATATACCAACATAGACTCCTTATTAAAATAATGGCAACAACAAAAAGTTCCTGAAGACCAAATTGATAAACGAATACGAGATATCAAAATAAGGAACTGGAGCAAATACTGGAAATGCATGGGACTAACAGATGACAAAAGAAAAGAAAAACACAACAGATCGATACATTTAAAGCAATAACAACGTATGTCACACAGAAAGACGCGAACCACTGTGCAGTACTGCATATTAAAGAACTTTAACCTACTATATCTAGACGTACTGACACAACAAAGCATAAAACAAACGTAACCTTAACCTTGGCACTCTCAATATAACACCACGCATCTTAACTTGGACAGTTCTTCTGCATAATCATTCAAATGGTTCGCCATGACTCATATGATAAAGAATAGAAAGAAAGTCTTGCTGACCGTTTTAGAGAACACCTCAGAGACATCAATCAAGGCGCTGACAAACCGGTCCCAAACCATTTCAATTCCTACAACCATAATGGAGTCGACGATGTATGTGTCTCCGCATTAAAACCCTGCTACTCCAATAGCTCCGTCAGGCTCAAAATTGAATGCCAGCTAATCAACAATCTGGGATGCATCCATCCAGCACGTATCAATACGGTTGTGGACGCTACGGTATAAACGTGCCATCTTCCCCAATTGTTTACACTATCTATTACTATGCTGTCCCCCCTATATCTATACCTAACTGTCCCCACACCCCTATATTTTCATAGCAGACTGTTCGCATATTTTTGGCTACTTAAATCCTATCTGGCAACCCACTTTTAACTCTGCAGCCAACGAGCGCCTTCGCAGCTGGCCAAGCCACCTTTTCTGCCCCACATGGCATAGGAGTAGTTTTTTCTTCTTCTTTGTTTGCTGTATTTCGTTGTGTTAGCTATCTGTGGTGTCTTGTCCTTGACAAAGATTCTGAGAATCGAAACGTCGGCCGTCCTGTGTGTCGTATTGTAAGCGTTTGTGTGTATTTTATTTTAATATTCATTTTATATATGTTTTGAATGCTTCTGATTTCGGATTTTTACCTGTATTTCGCGATACGATGGATCTTCTTGTAAGGTATGTGCAACGTGTTGATGTTTAGTTCGTTTCTTCTCGCAGGGGTTTGATATACCTATTTGTTTCTAACTCATATGATAAAGTTTTCTCAATAGAATATTGCCCTGCGATTGAAAATGTTACTCCAATGGACAGACACAGTCAGGAAAAACATCAGATGCAAAAACAGCAACAATGCCTACAGCTCTTATATACGACTTAAATTGTGATATGGCGTACTTTTCATGTGATACCATCAGGTTATTATGCCGTAACCTATGAAAGGACACACAAAGGTTATGTGTCAAACATAGCTATATTACTTCTGCAGGATTACGATGTTGTTATCTGCCAAATTCTGTGCAAAAATAACAAATGTGAAGACCTGATAAATAGATTGCAAGAGGAAAATTGCAAGAGGAAAATTGCAAATGTACAGCACATCATCTACACATCATTTATATACACCTCATGGGAAGGGTGCTTGAAAAAATTTGAAGACGAAAATGACCACCAAAAACAAACAAAAAAGAACCCAAAAAAAAAAAAAAAAAAAAAGAATTAAAAAAATGAAAATAAAAACTGAACAAAAGGAAACAGAAAAAAAAATACAATAGAAAAAAATTAAATGAAAAAAAAAAAAAAACGAAAGGAAAGATATATTTTCCCTTTTGATACTATTATCATTTCATTCATCATCATTGTAACATTTGATGTATAATTACAGGTTTTTACATGTTTTGAAATTGAATAGTACCACAAGAACTTACTTATGATCTCATGAGAAGATCCACTACACAAATTACAAGCGACATCGATGGATCTACAACTCGAATTCGCCTCAACAGTATAACTATTTGTTGGATACCAAACAACTACCAATCCAACAGTACGACACATATGGTCAATACTATAACAATATGTGGGTAAGATAGGCAAGTGGTAAATCACAGTATGGTCACAGTACAACAGGTCAGATAAACGACAGAAGGGAAGAATAGAAGATTGAGAAAAACAAAACAAGTATAAGTCTGGAGAAATATTCTAGACCAGAATACTTCGCATGTAACACGAATGAAAATACGTACGCGTTATATATGTGTTAAATTGCTTTATTGGTTCAATGTACACTGATTGCAAGTTATGAAACAATTATGCACTGTATGAAATATATTATTATTATCATTTATTATAAATTATGAAGCACTTATGCATTGTATTAACATGATGATGCATTAATGTAAAGTAGTCGCATTAATAAATGCAAAAAGGAAAGGATAAGGTAAGATGTTCTGCAGATAAGAGAGAGCAACCAGCAGCTCTATAATGTCCATGCACATTTATAGCCATCCAGACAAAAGGCACGTCAAGGCAACGAACCCCAAGATAGAAGATACCAATATAGGAGACGGGAAAGATCGATACACTACATACACATAGTCACCGACAAGGTCAAAAATAGCACGTCAACGTCCAAGTCAATACATGAGCGATCCATAGATACATTAAAGACAGTGGAAGCCATAACTCAAAAGCACACACAGATGCCTTACTCAGGGCGTGAGGGTTTGGAGAAGGGTAAGATGCTCATGTGGAATACATGATTGAGGAGCTGCTGGGGATGTCTAGAGAGACATTGGATCTCAGATCAGACTAGATCTCCGTCCTCTGAATTAGAAAGGAGGCTGTGACTTTACGGCGTCTAAGGTGTAGACGGTATACCGTGCCAGTTATAAAATAATATATTATATTTTTTTGTGATGTTGCTTATTGAAGTTGACTTGTCAAGAGTCTAAATAAATCATAAGAGGGGATAAGCTCATTTATAATGACAAATGACGGACAGATATGGGCGACTATATATGATAAAAGACCAAAATGTGCGACCATATAGGCCAGAGAGGTAGACTGTAGTGTGCGACTATCCTACTCATGTCAAGAAGTAGATGACTGAATAGAAAAAATGGGGGGGGGGAATATTGCCATGAGATGGATACAAGCGACCTAGTACCAGATTACGTCATAGAAAGGATGTGAAGAAGTCTAGAAGACAAAAGTGCAGAGAAAACTAAGGGACACCAGTTGACAACGGGAAACGTCACGCTGACGTGATCTTGACAACAAAAACAGACGTTGTGGGGTTCTCAATAAGAAAGGTCGTGCATTTGAATTACTGTGCAAATTAGTGTGGCTATGGAATTGTTGGCAATATATCAGTGGCTATCGAGTTAATAACAGCTAGAAGTATGTTACATAGGATTAGTAACGCCACGGATTTAAGAACGACGGTCAGAACCTAGACAGGATCGGATTGGTATAGCAGCGAAGACAGTCTGTGTGAACGAAAGAAGGAGAGATCTAGAAGAGTAACAACAATAGCGAACTTATAACAGGTTTGAGCAGATCATCTTAGTGTACATATACCTTAAATGCCGCCCTGGCAATAACAGGCCTTTTAAGAAGAGTACCATAGAAGATGTTTATTGTAACTATGTCAGCTGCCAGATTAAAGCAATGTTCGCATTGTGAACTCAGAGGTTGCTTCACCTTTTAAAGTTCACCGTTGGCTCCAGTTACTTTTATCTTCACTCCATTATCGTTGAGCCGAATATGTTTAATACATGCTGTTAGGTTCACTAATATATAAATGGCAAAGCAGAATGAAGAGGGACTTACAGTGTGGCAGACGGCCGACATATTTTGTTCATTGCAGGCCGAGACGTGGGCATAGAAACATCGACTGATCAAAATAGCGAGTCCTGGCACATAATAATATCATCAGAGCGATAATATCATCAGAGACTGAGTTTAAAAGTCAATTATTATTCCATGTATGGAATCAGTTGATAATGAATCAATATTCTGAAGCCGAGGCCTGGTGTTGAGGCCGAGAACGCCGGCAAGTGACAGTTCGACACTCAACGCTGTTTGACAATACAGCCGACCAGAATGGCTGTCCGATGCACGCAGTGACAAGCGATTGTTGGTTGCAGGTTGCAGTGAGTAGACAACGTAATTAAGTTTAAGAAGATGATAGATATTAGGACAGGTAACTTGAATAATAATGATGCAAGACAGGGCATGCATGCGATAACGACTGAAGGTCGGCAGCGGGTGGGAGCCATGCTGTATGCTATTTTGCAATAAACTTTCATTGTTCAAACTGAGGACGCAAAAGTTTCCTGTCGAGTGTATTGTTACGTTGTCTTCAAATTGCCTGGTGTTGTTATAGACGAGCCACCGGAACAATACCGTGGCACAAAGTAAGAAAATTGCCTTTACAAATTGTTTTTACAACTTGTCGAATTGCCCTAGCAACTACCCAATTTGCTCTCACAAATTGTCGAGTCGTCCTATCGCCGTTACAATCACAAGAATAATGAAATACTGAGATTTAAGCGTCTTGTTTTTTTTAAATTATACTTCTTTGTTTGCAGTCAAATTATAGAAGTTCTGCCAACCACCTTGTTGTTGAAGTATCCAAGGACTTCGTTTATCAGCCATATATAAACGCATACAGATTTAACGAAACGCTATTCCAGGTCTTGGATATTCACATCGGCATTGTAAGAATTATCAACCAGATGCTTACCCAGACGCATGCCACAGGTAAAAAAAAATAATTAGTATCCCATATCCTTATCGCCAAAGAGTTCATCACTGACTGAAAGAAAGACTTGGAAAACATGTTCGGGCTTGATACTGCCTTCTAGTCTCGTGAACAGCACACCGTGTTGTTTGGGTTTTTAACCTACTAAATTAGACAACGTCGAGTTAGTTGCCTTTGTGGAATTGTAGGAGCTAATAATAGTCAACGCCATATTCACCATCTCGCTGTGAACTTGTTTCAAATCCATCGTTGCTTGTGTTATTATTATACTGATAGTTAGCATGCACCAAAAGAAGTCTAGCAGCCAAATCGCTGATCAACTAGTGTGAAAGTTGGAGCAAAGTGTTCAAAATAGCTAATAACATAATACTTGTATAAAGTGATGGACTCGTCTCTTCTGTTTAGTCACATTCCCCAAACTAGTGGAGATAAATCGATTGTCACCGAACCCACTAGACGCTTGTTTTAGACAGGAATTATGGTTATCGACCAGTATGGTCACCGTTAATTAAAATATATAAATTAAATTTCACATGAATCATTCAAAGTGGAAACGATAAAGATAAATCTACTTGATGATGTTTTATGAGTCTGGGATGCTGCTCAGTAATAAAAGATTGCAACCCTTCAGAATGCAAATGCTTTGTCCTTTTCTTGAGTGTTGTCGTCAAAAGCTGTCAGTGTCTTTATACGAGCCAGATAAACTCGCTGGCACAGACAGACAGACCCTCTCTCTCTCTCTCTCTCTCTCTCTCTCTCTCTCTCTCTCTCTCTCTCTCTCTCTCTCTCTCTCTCTCTCTCTCTCTCTCTCTCTCTCTCTCTCTCTCTCCCTCTCCCTCTCTCTCTCTCCCAGATATCCTCATTCATTCACACAGGAAGGCCATAACGTACACTCCTAGCTATATACAGATAGTCGACACATACACACTTTCACACACATTTCCTTATATACTCACACATGTACCCACTCTCAATCACAAACAGTAAATCACTCAAGCAATCATACTCTCTCTCTCTCTGACTCTCTCTCTCTCTCTCTCTCTCTCTCTCTCTCTCTCTCTCTCTCTCTCTCTCTCTCTCTCTCTCTCTCTCTCTCTCTCTTTCTCTCTCTCGTTCGGCGTTAGCGAAAGTCGATTAAATAGCAACATCTCAGATGATGACATCGCTATCAGAGGCTTTAAAACCATTAGAAGAGATCCCTATCAGAAACAAGAGACGGGTATTGCAGTTTATATTTCTAACTCGCTTAACGCCCACCGTAGGCTAGATTTTGAAACCTGTGAGATTGAGTGTGTATGGCTTGAGGTTAAACTTCAAAATCGCATACCCCTAGTAGTTGGCTATCTTTATCGAAACCCCAGTGCAGGAAATATCTGGTATGAAAAATTCACCACTATGATGGATGTAGTCTTTAGTAATGCTAGAGAAATAATACTGCTAGGCGACTTCAACATAGACACTAACAAATCAAACAAAACATGGGAAAACATAATAGAGTCATATAACTTCCAACAGTTAGTCAAACAAGCCACTAGAATAACAAAATCATCTGCAACACTTATAGATCATATCTATACTACGTGTGCTGACAACATCACAGAATGTACTGTACCTATTAATGCAATGAGCGATCACTACCCAGTATGTTGCACGTGGTCGAAAAGAGGTACCAAAACTCCGAAACACAAACATATAAGTATAAAATATAGAAATTATAAAAACTTCAATCAAGATGCCTTTTTACAAGACTTGCTCAACTCATCTCTGGACTATGTTTACCAGCTTCCTGACCCAGATGATGCTCTGGACCACTGGCTGAAGACCTTTCTAAGCGTATTTGATAAGCATGTTCCATTTAAGGAAGTTCGTGTTAAACATCACACTAAGCCCCCGTGGATCACACAGGAGGTAGTTGAACTTATGAGAGACCGGGACAGGGCACATAAAAATAGAGATCTAACTATGCACCGTAGTCTGAGAAACAAAGTTCAATATGTTATTCGAAAGGAAAAGAAAAACTATTTTAAGAACTTAATAATAGATAAACCCAACACTAAAGATATATGGAAAGCAATTAATACCTTGACAAACAAACACAAATCATCACAATCGTTACCATCAAATCAGGTTACATGTGATCAATTCAGTAGTTTCTTTCAGTCTGACATAAACCAACTGAAGGCTGCAATACCAGATGTGCCTCATGACATATCTTTATTATCATCATTCTGTGAGAGCAAATGCTATGGAGACATTCCCACAAACATACCGCTAATGACGACCACTGAAGTATTTACTCATCTCAGTAACCTAAAAAACAATAACTCATCAGGACTAGATGGAATCAGTAATCGGATCCTTCGCTATGCTGCACCGGCGATCTGCGAGTCACTAACTTTTATATACAATCAATGTCTCACCAAAGGTCACTTCCCATCAGCCTTTAAAATCGCTAAAGTGTATCCTCATTTAAAAGCTGGTTCATTAGACGATTGTATCATGAGTAATTATAGGCCAATTTCCATATTATCCTCTTTATCCAAACCGCTAGAAAAGCACATCCACAAAACAACACTAGAGCACTTAGTTCGCCACAAACTAATAGCTGACAGTCAGTCAGGATTTCGGCCAAAATATTCCTGCCATACGGCCCTAACAAACATGATAGAAAACTGGCATCAAAATATTAACAACAATACTCTATGTGGAACGATGTTTATAGACTTTAAAAAAGCATTCGATATGATAGATCATACTATCCTAATTAAAAAACTAGAAACAATGAAAGTAAGCTTTAATATAGTGACATTAATAAACTCATTCTTATTAGACAGAAAACAAGTAGTATCACACAATAAATCTCTATCCCAAGCCTATTACCATTAATATTGGAGTACCTCAGGGGTC
Source organism: Cepaea nemoralis (assembly GCA_014155875.1). Lineage (NCBI taxonomy): Eukaryota > Metazoa > Mollusca > Gastropoda > Stylommatophora > Helicidae > Cepaea > Cepaea nemoralis. The sequence continues at coordinate 248,146 of JACEFZ010002205.1, forward strand.
TATACTTGGCCCTCTGTTATTTGCCATTTATATAAATGATCTTCCCTTATATCTGTCATCGTCCTGCGATCTATTTGCAGACGACTGCACAGTATATACAAACGCTATTGATCGTAATGTGCTAGAATTATCCTTGCAACAGGAAATAAATAGTGTAGTTAACTGGAGTCATGCAAACCGCATGCAAATTAACATTTCTAAAACAAAATCTATGTTAATAGGAACCAGGCAAAGACTTCACACTCTAAACTCGCAGAGAACTCTTCAGCTGCACATTGGTAGCACGCCTATAGAAAGTGTAACCGAGCACAAGGCACTGGGTCTTATCATAGATCAAAATCTATCCTTTAATTCCCATGTTCATGCTCTAGTTAAACAAATAGCCAAAAAAGTATACCAACTTGCCAAAATTAAAAACTTCCTCGACGAAAACACAAGAAAGATATTCTATACTTCCCACATACAAACACATATTGATTATTGCTCCACAATCTGGGATGGATGCTCCAAATCAATAACAAAACGCCTTTAATCGCTCCAGAAAAGGGCAGTGCGTCTAATAAATGGTGATAAGTTTACAGACAATCCTAACCTACAGGAACGTCTTCAGTTACTGCCACTCCACAAACGCCTACTTTTTAATAAGGCTAAACTAACTCACAAAATCCTATTTCAAAATGCCCCAAGCTACCTTTGGCCATTGTTTAAATATAACGCAAGACATAGCGAACGACTAAATATACTTCATGTCCCTAAACCTAGGATAGACTTATATAAAACAAGCTTAGCATACTCTGCCACTCAGTTGTGGAATAATCTTCCACAAGAAATCAAAGACACCACCAATCATTATACATACAGTCGCAACCTGTTTGAACACTACCTCAGGACAGACTACATGCCCCCTTAAAAAAAAAAAGCAACAAAGACAATAATAATGGTAAATTATCTCGAACGACAACTAGCCAAAAAAAAAAAAAACATTCCCATATGTGTGGCACGTTACACCCACCTTGGGTATTTATGATGCCCATGTTAAACATTGCCTCAACGAGTCATGTATTATTGATTATTTTTCATGCGTTTTAATGCTTATTGTTCTTTTGTTGTCAAAGAATTGCTTCATAAGAGATGTTGAATGAAAGAATGTATGAGAGGAAATAGAGAAGAAGGGCAGAATGTCAGACGGGCCTGCGTGCCCAATTCTTAACCCTTTGAAAATAAAGATTTTCGTTCGTTCGTTCGTTCTCTCTCTCTCTCTCTCTCTCTCTCTCTCTCTCTCTCTCTCTCTCTCTCTCTCTCTCTCTCTCTCTCTCTCTCTCACACACACTCTCTCTCTCTCATGCCCTTATTTTTCCAATCACACAATAAATCATACACACATACGCATTCCGCTTCACACAGTCAACTAAACCAATACACACATACTCACACACTTTCACACACATACATTGACAGCAGTCATGAGCATCCACACATACATGGAAAAATATGTCACACGTACACATTGCATATCTTAAAGTTAGTTAGTTAGTTAGTTAGTTAGTTAGTTAGTCGTGGTTCCAACTTCACGGCAACCGGTTGTCCCCATATTGCTCCGTTCCTGTGCCAGTGAAAATCACACAAAATGCTCCTCACTGCCAAAAGTGAACAATGGAACAGACAGGAGTATCGGTAAGCCAACAGCCCGCACAGGTACACTGCATAATGCCGCCGCCAGAATGCCAACACAAAAGTCCTCCATGAAAAATACAGTTCATCGTCGATGGAAATGGCAGTCACCAGAAAGACTTCATTGACCCGGGTTTTATCCCATATGGCTTCGGTCTCTTTCCACAGGACGACCTGCCAAAAGCGCCGCTTAAAGCACGAACTCCGTAACTCCAGCGGCGACTCCCAGGAGTCTCCTGAAAAATGCACTTGTGAGCCGAAAAGGCAAACCAGTCAATCCAGCAACAGCCGGCCGCCATCGTTCCGAACATGCAGTTCACGCTACACACAATAGCGGACAGATGTAAAAGCATTCCACTCGAAACTCACAGCTCACAGTGTCGCGCCACGCACTCACTCAGTAGCAGGGCGACGGTACCATATCCTCCTTAGTCGCCTCTTACGACATGCATGGTAGGTAACAGTATGCAATGCAATAAGGATAATGTTAGCTAATACTGAAAAAGCAGTGCAATAATTATCATACTGTGCATGGTGAAATCAAGTGGCATGACAATAAGGCATATTAAAGATAATACACAAATGTTATGGAATAGCATGTTATGTGATTATTATAATATATTTTACTCCCTTACACATACACACGCACACATACACACGCGCGCGCACACACACACACACACACACACACACACACACACACACACACACACTAACTCACTATCTCACTGTCTCACTCTCACTCTCAATCAGACACACACACATTACCTCAGTCACTCTCCCTCACTGACTCGCTCACTCTCTAACTCACTCACTCTCTTTTACTCTCTCTCACTCACTCACTCACACACACAGCCAGACAGACACACACTCACCCACTCACTCACTCAATCTCTCACTCACTCTCTCTGTCTCTATCACTCCCTCCCTCCCACACTCCCTCACTCACTCATTCCCTCCCACCCTCACTCACTCACTCTCACTCACTCACTCACTCACTCACTCACTCACTCACTCACCCACCCACCCACTCACTCACTCACTCACTCACTCACTCAAACACTAACTCACTCATTTTCACTCACTCACAAACAGGCAAACACACACTCACTAATTTGTGTACTGCTTACTCCATAATGTTTACGTCAATTTTAGGAATCAACTTATTGAATCGCATCACTATTTTTTACGTTACACAATGTATGTGCATAATTTGTTCTCCATATTTTTACATTTTTGTGAGACAGCTCACGATAATCGCCAATGTATGTGTGTTTAAAGTCTGGGAGTTTGTTCACATTAGCTTCAGTGATTATGTGAGGCATCATGTATGTGTCTAGATGTGAGGATTGTGTTTGGATTGGGGGATGGGTTTTTGGGTTGGGTATGTGTGTGAGGGATGTGTTTGTGGGTTTGGAGATGTGTGAGGGCGGGGATCTGTGTGTTGGTGGGTGGGGGAGGTGATGTGTGGGTGGGGTGATGTGTGGGTGGGTATGGACATATGTGTTTTGATGAGGGATGTGTCTGGGTGGGGATTTGTTTATGTCGGTGGGGGATTTGAGTGTGGGTGAGGGATGCATGTTGAGTGGGTGGGTATTAGTGGGTGGGGATGTGTGGGTGGGGCTATGTGGATGGGTGTGTGTGGATGTGTGTAATGGTTGGGGGATAGGTGTGACTGTTGTGTATATGGATGAGGGAGGTGTATATGAGTGGAGGGTGTGTGTGTGAGTCGGGGTGTGTTTGTTGGTGGGGGAATGTGTGGATGGGGAGTGAGTGTGTGTGGATTCTCGGGGGTGTGTATGTGGGTGGGAGATGTGTGTGTGTGGGTGGGATATGTGTGTGGGAGTATGGGAGAAGTGTGTGTGAGTGGGAGATGTTTGGGATGGTTGGGGATGTGTGGGTGGGTGCGGAGATGAGTAGCTCGAGGTGTGTGGGTGGGTGGAGAGATGTGTATATGGGTGATGCGTATGTGGGTGGAGAATATGTGTGTGAGTGAGGGATGTGTGGGAGGAGGATGTGTAATTGGGGTGGTATGTTTGTGTGGGTGTTGGTGTTTAGTGGTATGTGTGGGTGTTGGCAGGTGGGCTATGTGTGTCTGTGGATGAGTGTGGTGGGGATGTGTAGGGGTAATGGGGGATGTGTATATGCGATGGGAATATTTATATGCGTGGGGGATGTGTGTGTCGGTAGGGGAATGTGTGTGGGTGGAGGATGTGTGTGGGTTGGGGATGTATGTGTGGTTGGTGGGATGTGTGGGTGGATGTGAAATGTGTGGGTGGGTGGGAAAGTGTGTGTGGGGATGTGTGTGTGGATGGAAAAATGTGTGGGTATGGGTGGGTTATGTGTGAGTGGGTGAGGGATGTGTGTGTGGGTTAATGCGGGATATGTGTGTGGAAGGGGTATATGTGTGTCGTTGGGGGTGTGTGGGTGGGTGGGTTGAGCATTGTGTGGGTGAGTTTGTGTGAGTTGGGTATGTGTGACTGGGTGGGGAGTTGTGGGTGGGGTGGGGATTGGGTGAGGGATGTGTGTGTGGGTGAGTGCGAGATGTCTGGGTTGGTGAGGGGATGTGTGACTGAGTGGAGGGATGTGTGTTGGGTGGGGGATGTGTGGTGAGTGGGGGATGTGTGGGTATGGGTGGGTGATGTGTGAGTGGGTGAGAGATGTGTGTGTGGGATAGTGACAATGCGTTTTTTTTTCTATGTGAATATATCATGCACTGTTGATGAACGAAAGATGAGTGATTGGAAGGGCCGAATGTAAGACAGGCCTGCGTGCCCAATTTTTAACCCCTTTAAAATAAAGCTGAAAGTTCAAAGGTCTCTCTCTCTCTCAGACTCACTCAATCTCAAACACCCTCCGTCACTCACTCATTCTATCTTTCGTGAGAGAACAGCATGTGCTACAGGTGCTACCTCGTCCCGTAGAGAACAGCATGTGAAACAACCGTCCATGTCGGAATATGGTGACCCAAGTGGCACGGGGCTAAACAACGCACATCTGGGCACTACAACTGATGCTATGTACCATCTTTTATGTGGTTCCTGCTGGAACAGACACATAGCAAAGGATGTTGCTTAAAAAAGCGTTAAGTGTTGGTCGTTGACATTCACTCGGCCATGCTCGCGGAAGAAACAAGAATGTGTAATATGCTCAGCCATTTATGCGCACTCGAGAATATTTAGAAAATAAAGTGAATACTATTGTTCAAATATCATCATCATAAAGCCTTGCCGACTGGTGTGGATATCGTGCTTCTCTAACATTGCGAACTCCCACAGCATGGATCAATTCATGTGTTGACTACCTTCCATGCCATGACACAAGACTGTCAAGAATTTTCTCATGATGTCTTCCTCTATCTCTCTTTCTAAAAATCTGTCCAGTTGTCACAACATGTTCCAGTTGTTTGTGATAAGTTGCCTTTGTGACTTAGCCTCCGTCAAAATGTCCACATTGCTCAATTTGGCTGTCAAATTAATTTTCTGGATTCTTCTACAAAATCACATCACCACGGCTTCTAGGGATTTCCCTCCGCCTATTTACTAATTTTCCAGGATTTGCTGCCGTATGTTAAAATTAGTTGAAATACATCGTCTTTTCTTTTCAAAATGTTAATTTCAAAAGTTAATTAACTTGTTTAGACATTCTATGCAGCAGTTAATTGATGGAGCCAGTTCCACGTAGAGAGCCATACTTAACTTTTCTTTTTCTTATTCATATGGAGATCGCATTCGGCACAAGGTTCACCAAACAATCTGATACGGCTACATGTGAAACACCGTACATGATTGTCATTTGCAGTTTGAGTTGTTGATATGTGCGAAAGCGTAGACCTTGACGTTTGTGGACTCGGTTGTGATGAGTAACCGGAATCATTGATATGGTTAATATCAGATAGACTCCGACTGTTGCCGAGACTGGTACTCGGAGAACTGCTGGCCTCGAATATACTTGTGAAATGAGAAAGTTTCTCGCAGAGACGCTCATACTGTTGATTTATGGAAACTCCCTGTTCGCAGCATGAGTCAATGTCGCCATTAAACTGTGTATCTACCAGCAATTCTAAATCTGAGCACGACGTCACGTTTGACTCTGCCGTCTGTAGAAGACGTGCCAGTTTATCTAACTCTGCGGATAACTTACGAACATCATGGGAAAGAAGCGCAGCGTTTTTTTCTACTGCACTCAAGGATCTTTCTTGTACTTGCTTACGTACTAAAGTTTCGTCTATTATAGGCTGAACCCGACCGATCTGCTCCTTTATTTTAGATCGACGATCGTCTGCGGCTTTCTTGACAGTAACCAAACGATGACAATTCTGATGAGTGGTAGCTGCGCACATCTGGCAAGCGCAAGTAGAACAATCAACACAGTAGAGGTCAACTCCTATTTGTCCATGGTCATTACAAAAGTGAATAGATTGCTGCTCCATGTTCTTCTGGAGTTCTTATCCGGATACGTGGAGTTCAATGAGATCTTTCATACGGATATCTATCTGGAACTGAAGAGCCAGGCAGACCACGTTGTCTTGTGTCGTCTGGAGCCGCGGTAGGATTTCTACAATCAGTGTATGAGGACGCTTGTTGCAAGCATGTCGTTCTGCTACAATGAGGTGAGTTTTCAAACACGTCTTGTAGAATCTGCAAGTAATAAACACTGATGTAATTATTCAAACGTCGCTAAAAATATTGCAAGAAACAATGTATTGATTCACCCATCTCTCATAATCTAAAGAAACAAATATATTATTATTATTCGTTATCTCTCATAATCTACAAGAAACCCCCAAAAAGTTGTTACGTATCCTTTACAGGACGTAGCAGTCAAACCCAGCATTATTAGAATGTTCTTGATTCCTCGGCAAGTTTACGTTCAGTAGTTTTCCATTGCTTTCTTAGCTACCTTTACCCATACCATTTCAGAAAAAAAAAACAGCGTAAGACAGTCTGCTGCCAAATCGCCCACATCTATGTTTCGAACGCGGGTATGCGGGATTGCGAACTGCGCCCATAGAGCCGACACAAGAAACAAACACAGATATTATTATTCATCATCTCTCATAATCTAGAAATTAACAACACAAATGTTATTATTCACCACCTTTCGTAATCTACAATCTACAAAACATGACTTTTTTGGCATCTGTAAAGAAGGTAGTTTGCCATTGCTTTCCTTCTTGGCACTGACCAAACTGGTCGATGCCCGTAACCATTGTTTCCAAAAAGAGATCATCTTCTAACGTCGTGAAATTGGAGACCATAACCTACAACTATCTGGCGGCTGCTCATCAACTTCACCCATCACCTGCACGCATGGTTTCACATGACCCTGATCTGGGGCTACACGGCTACTCCACCTTGCCCAATGGTGTCCAGTAGGCTAGCGGACGGAAGCAGGCACCTTCCTTCTTCTTGTAATGGGGTTACCCCTATCCCGCCGACCTAGGTAGTGTTAGTTCATAGAAGTCAAGAGCACAGTAAACGCTGCGTACATGCTGAGAACATTAATTGAATGTTCGATAGAGGTAAAGAATCATATATTATACATCTTTGCTTCATTGACTACACGCAGGCTTTCGATAAAGTAAGACATGACAACATGAAGAAGATGCTTACAGATCTAAAAGTTTATGGACTAGACCTCAGACATGTATAAAACATATATTGGAAAAAAAAAACTACCATAAAGATTCATAATGAAGTAGGTTAATATAAGCCTACTAATAGGTCATGCCGGCTTCGTGGCTTAGAGGTTAGCGACTGCTCTCCGTAATCTCGTATACTCTCGTAGGTAACGTGATGACGGTGAGAATCAGCAGTGGTTCGAATCGCATCGGCAACTTACGGGGTATGTGAGCCGGCCGCTCAGAAAGCAATGGCAAACTACTGAGCGTAATCTTGCCAAGAGATCAACATACAGCTGAAAGATGCTGGCGTTGACAGCGATGTCCTGTAAAGGATATGCAAAACACAAAAAAAAAACAACAACATTAAGAGAGGTCATACATAAACACACATGTATTGTTTGGCGCTCACAGAGGTGAGGAGAAGGAGGTAGAGACTAGAGCAGTGGTTCTCAACTGGTGGTGAACCCCCCCCCCCCCCCCCCCCACAGCCAGGGGGTAATTTTGAGATTTCCAGGGGAGGGGGGGAATGAAGATTATTTCAAGATCGCGTTAATACAAGAACCGATTACTTGATCTTGTTTTTTCCTTCATACTTTACTGTTCTGTACGTCCCACCCTTCTAAAATTAATTTTATAAAGTAAGTAGACCCACAAATCACGTTTTATGTGGACGTCTAGACTTGTTTTAGTATATGCTTCCATTATTACGTATACTGTGTAGGAGCGGGGGGGGGGGGGATTGTTAGGTAGGAAATACGAAAGGGGGGGGGGGGATGACGTTCTGAAAATAAGGTGAAAAAGGCACGGGCTAAAAAAGGTTGAGAACCACTGGACTAGAGGATGCACTAGACAACTAAGGTTACCGACCGGGATTCGAACCTGTCACTTCCAAATGAAGACGGCTCATCGCTGCAGGAACAAGTGTACTATACAGACGCATGACCGTCTAGACACCCACTCCCCCATGTAGAATAGTGCTGCATATGAACGTGTGGAACAGCGCTGTGTGTGTGAACATGTGGAACAGCGCTGTGTGTGTGAACATGTGGAACAGCGCTGTGTGTGTGAACATGTGGAACAGCGCTGTGTGTGTGAACATGTGGAACAGCGCTGTGTGTGTGAACATGTGGAACAGCGCTGTGTGTGTGAACATGTGGAACAGCGCTGTGTGTGTGAACATGTGGAACAGCGCTGTGTGTGTGAACATGTGGAACAGCGCTGTGGTGTGTGAACATGTGGAACAGCGCTGTGTGTGTGAACATGTGGAACAGCGCTGTGTGTGTGAACATGTGGAACAGCGCTGTGTGTGTGAACATGTGGAACAGCGCTGTGTGTGTGAACATGTGGAACAGCGCTGTGTGTGTGAACATGTGGAACAGCGCTGTGTGTGTGAACATGTGGAACAGCGCTGTGTGTGTGAACATGTGGAACAGCGCTGTGTGTGTGAACATGTGGAACAGCGCTGTGTGTGTGAACATGTGGAACAGCGCTGTGTGTGTGAACATGTGGAACAGCGCTGTGTGTGTGAACATGTGGAACAGCGCTGTGTGTGTGAACATGTGGAACAGCGCTGTGTGTGTGAACATGTGGAACAGCGCTGTGTGTGTGAACATGTGGAACAGCGCTGTGTGTGTGAACATGTGGAACAGCGCTGTGTGTGTGAACATGTGGAACAGCGCTGTGTGTGTGTGAACATGTGGAACAGCGCTGTGTGTGTGAACATGTGGAACAGCGCTGTGTGAGTGAACATTTAGAAAAACGCTGTGTCTGGACATGTGGAACAGCGCTGTGTGTGTGTCTGTGAACATGTGGAACAGCAATGCGTGGCAAAATGTGGAACAGCGCTGTGTGTGAACATGTGGAAAACCGCTGTTGTGTGAACATGTGGAACAGTGTTGTGTATGAATAAGGGGAACAGCATTATATGTGAACATATGTAACAGTGCTTTGTGCGAACACGTGGAATAGCGTTGTGTGTGAACATGTGGAACAAAATTGTGTATGAACATGTGGAACAGCGATGCGTGTGAACATGTGGAACAGCGCTGTATATGGACATGTGGAACAGCGCTGTGTGTGAATATAGAGAACAGCACTATATGTGAACATTTGAAACAGTGCTATGTGTGAATGTGTGGAACAGCGTTAAATATGAACATGTGGAACAGTGGTGTATGTGAACATATGAAACAGCGCTGTGTGTGAACATGTGGAACAGCGCTGTCTGGCGTAAAGCCATGGAGACAGTATGGAGGAAAGTTTACCCAAGGAGAGACACAGGAAAGGCAGAATTTCAAACTGCCCTACAGCCCAATTCTAACCCTGTAAACATGAAGTTCGTTCATTCATTCATTCGTTCGTTCGTTATTTCGTTCCAATAGAAAGGACATTTAAAAATAAGTACGAATTATGGTACTATCTCTCATGTTGGTTTGATCATTGGAGCATCTGAGACAGTTGCACATATTTTACTCTGTTTATTATGACTTAATTATGTCACTGTAGTGTCATCTCCAGGTGTGGGTTGTGTCATCGTGTGTATTCTCTCTCTCTCTCTCTCTCTCTCTCTCTCTCTCTCTCTCTCTCTCCTCTCTCTCTCTCTCTCTCTCTCTCTGTGAGTGTGTGTGTGTGTTGATGAAGGCTTGGGATCTTTTGTTTTGTAACTCTGCCCTATACATTGTTTTTAGTAAAATGTTTATATGTCCCTAAGTTTCAGGTTCAACCCATTTTAATTATGTATTCACAAATATGGAATTTAATTCATTGCTTGCATCTTCTTGTCTTCTATCTCATGCCAACAAAACAACGAGACGCGTCCATTGGGTGTGATACTAGCCTAAACTAGGATTACAACAATACACTCACCAGGCCAGGAAGAAACCACCAACAAATGAAAGAAACTGGCTTCAAATGATGCACCTCGTAGAGAACGTCTGTGAGATACGGGCACATCTCACAACACGGATGCTTTAAATACGTCTGCCAGTCCGCACCCTCTCTCTAATATTACCTGACTGGGACATGTAACGCATTAACTACGTCATTTCTTAGAAATGATTTGTGTCCCATCGTATGTGAATAAAAACTATTGAATACCAACATATCCATTATACACCCATTTTCTAAATTAAGATACAAATTCGTACAATAGATGCGGGAGTCACAGACGTCTGTGATATTTAACACACATATTCGTCAGCCTTCAGCTATTTCATCAATTACCATGTGTGGGTGTGTCCCGACCACCGCCGTTTCGTTCATTCAAGGAAGACGTAATCACTGTCGATACATGTGTGCCTGCGAATCTGACAAAGCAAGGGGAAATTACACAGGTGCAAAATGGAGCTAATCATCACAAGAAAAGGACGGCGACAGTGAAATTAGCAACATGGAATGTTCGGATGTAAAGCGACGAAAGAAAATTTGGTAACATCAAACAAGAAATGGAAAGAGAGACGAATAATGTATTAGCAATGTGCGAGACGAGATGGAAAGGAGCAAGGATTAAGACAGAGGAGAATTTGAAGATTATTTATTCTGGAGAGAAGATCGGCAAAGGGATGTAGCAATTATCTTGGACCGGCAAACATCAAAATATCATCATCATCATCAAGTGCCGTGCCGGCTGGCGTAGGCGTTCATGGCTCTCCATAGATCTCGGTCTTTGATTTTCTGGATCAACTCTGCTGCTGATATTCCTCCATGCCACCGTCTCAATCCATCCAGCATCACTTCTCTTGGTCTACCTCTGCCTCTCTTCCCCTCGATCTTTCCAGTTGTTACGATGTTCTCCAAAGCCTCTCTTCTCATCACATGACCGAGGAAAGCTGTTTGTCTCTGTCTTATTGTTGTATATAATGTTCTAGTTTCATTAGCCTGTTTCAGGCAGTCGTCGTTAGTTACTCTGGCAGTCCAAGGAATTCGCAACATTCGTCTCAGGAACCACATCTCTGTTGCTTCTAATTTCTTCTTAATTTGTTCATTTACATTCCAAGATTCAGTGCCATACAGCAAAACTGGCTCTACATAGCATTTCAGCACTCTCTTTCTTACATTCAGTGACAGTGACTTATTGCATAAGATACTCTTCATTTTCTGAAATGCGGCTTTTGCCTGCCCTATTCTGCTCCTAATCTCTGTTGTACATCTTCCGTCTGATGTTATAAATGCCCCTAGGTATCTAAAATTATCAACTTGGTTAAGGATTTTCCCTTCTATTTCTATGTCACATTTTGGTGTCACCATTTTCTTTGATATTACCATTGTTACTGTTTTCTTGATATTCAAGGAGAGTCCTTTCCTTGCACTCTCTGTTACTACAACGTCTAATAATTGTTGTAGGTCTGTTGAATTATCCGCCACCAATACTGTGTCATCTGCATAGCGTATATTATGTATATTATAACCTCCAACTAGTATTCCTGGCATCTCTTTGCATCAAAATATGTTCAAGGATATTAGGCTGTGTCAGATAGGGTCATCATCGTCAATTGCCGTGCCGATTGGCGTAGGCGTTCATGACTCTTCACAGATCTTGGTCTTTGGTTTTCTGGATCAACTCTGGTGTTGGTATTCCTCCATGCCACCGTCGCAATCCATCCAGCATCATTTATCGTGTTCTGCCTCTGCCCCTCTTCCCTTCGATCTTTCCAGTTGTCACGATGTTCTCCAGCGCATCTTTTCTCATCACATGACCAAAAAATGCTCTTTGTCTCTTTCTTATTGTTGTAAATAATGTTCTAGTTTCGCCAGCCTCTTTAAGGAATTCGTCGTTAATTACTTTGGCAGTCCAAGGAGTTCGCAACATTGGTCTAAGGAACCACATCTCTGTTTCTTCCAATCTCTTCCTAATTTGTTCATTTATATTCCAAGATTCACAGCCATAAAGCAAAACAAGTTCTGTATAGCTCTTTAGCACTCTCTTTCATACATTTAATGATAATAACTTATTGCATAAGATATTCTTCATTTTTTGAAATGCAGCCTTTGCTTGTCCTATTCTGCTCTTAATCTCAGTTGTGTATCTTCCATCTGATGTTATAAATGTCCTTAGATATTTAAAACTATCCACTTGGTGAAGAATTTTCCCTTCTATCTCTTTTTCACATTTGGGTATCACCTGTTTCTTTGATATTACCATTGTTACTGGTTTCTTGATATTCAATGAGAGTCCTTTCTTTGCACTCTCTGTTGCTACAATGTCCAACAATTGTTGTAGATCTGTTGCATTATCCGTTATCAATACTATGTCAACTGCATAGCGTATATTATTTACATTATAACCTCCAAATATTATTCCTGGCTTTTCTTTGATCTCTCTCATTATTACTTCGCTATAGAGGGAGAAGAGATCCGGTGACAAAATACGTCCCTGGCTTACTCCCAACTTTATGTGTTCATAATCTCCTTCTTTATTTTCCATTTTAATTGCTGCTGTTTGGTTCCAGTAAATATTTTTTTTATTATTCTGAGATCTTTCCCATCAATGTTAATATCTTCCAACATTTTAATCAGTTCATCATGTTTTACTTTATCAAATGCCTTAGTATTATCTATGAAGCACAAATATATGTCTTTCTTTGTCTCTACTGATCTTTCTAATAGTGTTTGTAATGTGTATATTGCAATGTTTGTACCTTTTCCCTCCACAAATCCATACTGTTCTTCACCAATTTCCATTTTTATTTTCTTCCTTGTTCTTTTTATTATAATTCTGAGTATAATAGATAGGGTACAATTGTTAACATTAATCGGCAGTCTTTTTAACATAAATGACATTCAAATATATGCCCCAACAGGAGAACGCAGTGAAGATAGTATAGAGGAAGTTTATAATGACATCGAGTCTGCTTCGAAGAAATGCAAAGCTTCAGAAATAAATATTATACTTGGTGATTTCAATGCAAAGGTAGGGAAATCAAGGCAATGGATGCAGTGTAGGCAACCTTGGTCTGGGAGAGCGAAATTAAAGAGGATACAGACTTGTAGAATAGGCAAAAGAGGAGGAAATTATTGTAGGAAACACCTGGTTTAAACAACATCCTAGAAGATTAGGGACATGAAGGAGTCCTGACAGGAGGACTAGAAACCAAATTGATTAATTCTGATTAGCAGAAGGTTACGAAATGCGTTAAGAATCGTAAAAAGAGTTCCCAATGCAGACTACTACAGTGATCACAAATTGATTACAGGCCCATTAAGGGTAAAAATTAAAGAAAGTCAAGTAAACAACTGGAAACATTAAATATGATCTGTTTACATTGTAAAATTACAAGGAAATGCAAGACTATTTTAATATAAAAGTAAAGAATAGATTTGATACGTTGCCTGATCTAGAGATCCCATTTCATGATAAGGATGATCAAAGGGAAACTTTGAAGAATTCATTCACGTGGTTGCAGAAACAGCTATTCCAAAACTAAAGAAAGAGGGTCGTAAGATATGGATGATTGAAGAAATTTTACAACCAATGGAAACAAGAAAACGCAACAAAAGAAATCCTGCAAAATACGAAGAAATTCACAGAAACGTCAGAAAATTATGTAAGAAGGCAAAAGAAGCATGGCTTTAGAAAATTGCTTAGAAATTGACAAACAAGACCACAGCAAAAATAAAACATTAATGCACAAAAGATTTCAGGAACTTGCTAATAAAAGTACATCAACAGGCTGCCTAAAACAAAAGATGGAAAAATCATAATAGAAAAAGTTCACATTTTACATGTATGGTCAGACTATGTCAAAAACATTTATAATGATAACAGAAAAACCGTATGATGTTCGAAATAATAATGCAAAAGATTGAAAAATCATAATAGAAAAAGTTCACATTTTACATCTATGGTCAGAATATGTCAAAAACATTTATGATGATAACAGAGAACCGTATGATGTTCGACATAATTATGAACGACCGTCAATTTTGAAGATATAGGTTCGGAATATTCTTAACCATTTGAAAACTGGCAATACCCCCGATTCAGACAACATCACAACAGAAATGATTAATGCTTTACATAATGAATTATGTAACTATGTATTTATTGCAATCCCAAAGAAATCAGGAGATTTCGAATGTGATCAACATCGAACAATTAGTATAATGAGTCACACCACGAAGACTTTGCTAAAAATTATCACGCAAAGAGGTAAGAAAAAAATATAACCTGAAATATTAGATGAGCAATGTGGGCTTGTAGAAGACAAGAGTACAGTAAATGCTGTGTATATGCTGAGAACTGTAATCGAACGTTTTATGGAAGTAAACAAAGATCTATATCTGTGCTTTATTGACTACACAAAGACTTTCGATAAAGTAAGACATGATAACATGATAGAGATGCAAGCAGATCTACAAATTAATCAGAAAGACATTAAACGTATACAAAAACATAGATAGGAAACAAGAAGCTGCCATAAGAATTGATAATGAAGTAGGACAATATTTTTTGTGTGTGTGTTGCGTATCCCTTACGGGACGTTGCAGTCAACACCAGCATTTTCAGCTGCTGTTGATGTACTAGGCAAGTGTTGCGTTCAGTAGTTTGCCATTGCTTTCTGAACGACCGGCCCCTATACCTTTTTCGAAAAAACCAGCATCGCCGTGTTTCGAACCCGGGTATACGGGCTCACAAACCGCGTTCGCAAGGCCTTAGCCACAGAGAGTAGGACAATATCAGCCTATTAAAAGAGGTGTGAGACGAGGATGTGTAATGTCTCCAGATCCTTTTTCCCTGTGTAGTGAAAATATTTTCAGATATGTACAAGACATGAAAGGAATCATCATTGGAGGAAGAATTATCAATAACATTAGATATGCAGATTATGCAGTATTGATTGCAGACACAGTACACAGTGAGCAGCTGGGGTTAGAATTAAATTGTCAGAAGACACAGATCAGGGTCGTCACTAGGAAGAACGAAATACCACAATGTAATATACAAGTAAATGGGAATATTCTTCAACAAGTGAATATGTACATTATCGCTGAACAGTCATAATATCTGATGAGAGATGCCTTGAAGAGATTAGAACAAGAATCGCCATGATGAAGTTAGCCTTTTCCAAGATGAAAAACATACTGACCAATAAAATGATGTCAATTGCTATGAGAAAAAAGGATTGTTGAGGTACTACATAGAACCTATACCTCTGCATGTGAAGAATGGACAATGAGCAGACAAGCTGAATAATATCTGATGGCTGTGGAAATGTGGTTTCTGAGGAGAATGCAAAAAATACCATGGACTGACAGAAAAATCAATGACAAAGTCCTACAAGAAACAAATCAAAATCGTAAACTGATTAGAGAAATTAGACGTAGAAAGTCAACATTTGTTTTGGACATGTTATAAGAAGGAGAACGTGGTGACAACTGGCAAGATGGAGGGGAAGAGAACAAGGGGACAACAGCGATGTAAATATCTGGCTGGCTTGACCACATGGCATGGTTGAGACAAGAACACTGAGCTGTTCCACGACTTTGGTGATCGAGTTAAATAGCGAATCATGAACGCCCACCCTTACCGTCGTGGCACATGACGGATGGATTGAAGTCACTACTTATGAGATACCTCGTACCAGAGGTAACCTCAGAACCCTTCAACCAGTCCCAACTCTCTCCACTTACGCAAGACTCCCCATTAATGTATATATACTGAAGCACATTATAACGTGCCACTATGATATATACTGATGCTGAGAAACTGTAAACAAAGTGTGGGAAAGAATTTTCCCTTTATTTGTCATGAGGAACGAACGAACGAACGAACGAACGAACACACTTTATTTAAAAAGGGTAACAAATTGGGCACGCAGGCCAGACTTACATTCGGCCCTTTCGATCACTCATCTTTCATTCATCAAATGTGCATGTTACATTTACATAGGGAAAAATAACATTGTCAAAAGGATTTTGTAAGCATAAACAATGCATATTACACATGCTACATTCACATAGGGGAAAAACAAACATTGGCAATTGAAAGTTGTAAACATAAACTGTGCATATTGCAATGTTGTGAGACACATCCCCCATCCACCCTCGCACCCCGCAGCCACCCACACATCCCTCAGCCACCCACACATCTCCCACCCATCATACCCCACCCACCCACACATACCTCAACACACTCACACAGACTCAGGCAAACATACATGCAGCCACCCACCTACTGATCCGCAGCCCACACACATTTCGCCAACCACACATACATCCCCCACCCATCCCATAACCGACACGCACACACCCACCGACATATTCTCTACCACCCACCCACACACCCGCAACCACCCAGCAAAACACACATCATAAAACCACACACACATACCTCCGTCAACCCACACATCCCGCACCTATCCACACATACATCCCGCACCCTCACAATTTTCCCCACCCACCCAAACACACATTAGCCAACCTACACCCTCTCACCCATCCAATATCTGCCACCTCTCAACTACACATCCCCCACCTATACACACGTCCCCACCGACAAACACATCTCCCCACCTTCCCACACATATCCCCCACCCATAAACACCCAAAATACACACACCTCCCACCACATACACCCCACCACCCACATATACACCACCCACACACATCCGCCACTCACAAACATCTTCCCACAAACACACACATCCCCCAAGCATACAATCACACACATCCACCCACTCACGTACTCATCCATCAACCACTCACACCCACACATCACCCACCCACCCGTCAACACATGCATCTCTCATCTACCCTCCCACCCACACACACCACAACCACCCAGCCAAACACACATCCCCCATCCTCACATACATCAGTCCTCCACCTGCATATCCGACACCTCCCCCACCTCTCAAACATCTCCCCTCCCACACAAAACTCCACCCATAAACACATTTCCCCCACACACACATCCCCACATGCATTCCTCATACACATCCCCGCCCACACATCTCTCACCCACACACACATCTCCCTACCCACCCACACATCCCCCACCTACAAACATCCTCACCACCCACACATACATCCTCCACCCACTCACATTTACCCCATCCACACTCACACACTCCCACCCACACAGACATATCCCATTCACAGACACCCCCCCCCCCCTAAGGAAGAGGAAGAGAGCGAATGGCTTCTGGAATAGGAAGTGACTGATTCAATCCACGGGTTTGTGTACAGACTACATACAACAATAAAAGTGAAACACGCAACACAATTTCCAATAGGTATGAACCTAAATATGTGTACAGGTTGTGGCAGTATACTCAGTGTAAAAGGCAGCTGAGTCAAAACACCCAGTACATGTGCTTGAAATGCCACATCTATCTGATAACGACAGCTAACGAGCCATTGGTATGTTGGAGACAGGAATGAGCTCGTGAGCCATTGCCAGAAGGATGAATTGCCACCACAGCACTATTGTACGTCTCAATGGTGGACATACTAGGTACTGAGGATAATGTGAATGCATTTCTTTATTGGCTGCATTTTTGATTTTCTTCTTACCTGCACAGAATGCAATGAATTTCATAACAATCAAATGTACCTATATTTACATTTCACACCCTGTTCCTGGAATATAGAGGTGGTGCGTTTTTAATGTTCTTGAGTATATATTTATTAGGTTCCAGCTGTATGCTCCAAATTTAATCTGCATTCCCATCACCTGTGTGCCTTCCTGATCCCGCCCACTCATATCCAGTATCATGTGCTGTAAGCCATCCTTGACCAACAGAGCCGGTCCATGTTTTCCCTGCCCGGGTGGATTAATGCAACATGAATAGCCAGGACACTGTAAAACGTTTATCTTCAGTTCTTGCATCATGAGGATGTCAAAATCGTAGACCAAGTTTTCCAATATTGGTCCTCTCTGTTTTGCACTACGGCAGTTCTAATATCCAACGCCTACATATTAGAGTCACAGACGATTCGGTTGTTTCCCACCATAATCTATGTCTTCTTAATATTCAGTTCTAACCCTAGTTGTTCCCTTTGTGCAACAACCGCATCTATTAAATTTGCAGGTTCTGTTCATTGTCTGCAATCAAGAATGTATCATCTGCATATCTAATGTTATTGATGTATCGTCCCCCAATGTTGATTCCTTCCATATCTTCTATATTTCTGAATATATTTTCACTGTACAGGGAAAAAGATCTGGAGACATTACACATCCCTGTCTCACACCTCGTTTAATACACTGATATTGACCTACATCGTTATCAATTCTGATGGCAGCTTGTTGTTTTCAATATATGGTTTTTACAAGTCTAAGGTCTTTTTCATCAATTTGTAGATCTTCAGGCATCTTTATCATGTCGACATGTCTCACTTTATCGAAAGCCTTTGTGTAGTCAATAAAGCAAAGATATAGATCTTTGTTTACTTCTATAGAACGCTCAATTACTGTTCTCAGTATATACACAGCATTTACTGTGCCCTTGCCTTCTACAAACCCACATTGTTCTTCTCCTATTCCAGGTTGTAGTTTTTTCCTAACTCTTTGCATGATAATTCTCAGCAAAATCTTCGTGTTGTGGCTCATTATACTAATTGTTCTATGTTGATCGCATTCCATGGCTCCTGATTTCTTCGGGATTGCAATAAATATAGAATTACATAATTCAGGAGGTATGTCTCCAGTATCGTACATTGTGTTCAGCAGTCTGGTGAATTGGTCTATTCCATATTATTCTAAGGCATTGATCATTTCTACTCTGATGCTATCTGTAACCGGGGTCTAGCCAGTTTTCATATGGTTAAGAGCATTCTGAACTTCTATCTTCAAAATTGATGGGCCTTCATTGTTATTCCGATGATCATATTGTTCTTCTCTTGTATCATCATGAAGGTCTTTCACATAATCAGACCACGCATGTGAAATCTGATCTTTTTCTATGATGATTTTGCCATCTGTAGTTCTTATGCAACCCGTTGACGTGTGTGTTCTTGTGTTAGTGATGTCATTAATTCTTTTGTGCATTAATTTGGTAGTGCGTGTGTTGTACTGGTGTTCAATTTCTTTGCAATTTTCCTAAAGCCATGTTTCGTTTGCCTCTTTGCATAGCTTCCTAATTTTCCTGTGAATCTTTTCATATTTTTCCTTGTTATTTTTGTTATTTCTTCTTTTTTTCCATGAGCTTTAAGATATCTTCCGTCATCCATTTCTTGCGTCCTATTTATCATTATTTTTGGATGGTTGTTTCTCCAGCTTGGTTGACTGATTTCTTTAATATTTCCCATTGGTCATTGACGTCTTGAAATAATATTTCCATATCGGACATTGCATCGAATCTGTTCTTTACCTCTACATTGAATTTATCTTTTATTTCCTCACTCTTCAGTGCTTGTAGATCAAATTTTTTGTTTCTTGGTGAATATTCGAATTTCTCTAATTTTATATGTAAATTGCTTAAGATTAATATATGGTCGCTGTAGTAGTGTGCGCTTGGTATAGTGTTTGCGACTTTTAAGGCATTTCGAAATCTTCTGTTGATGAGGATGTAATCAACCTGATTTTTAATCTTATGATCAGGACTCCTTCATGTCCATAATCTCCTTGGGTGCTGTTGAAACCAGGTGTTTCCAATAATCAAATCTTGCTCTTTTGCCCACTGTACTAGTCTGCAACCTCTTCCATTCTGTTCCCCTAGTCCATACTTGCCTACTATGCATCCGTCCTGTTGATTTCCAACTTTGGCATTCAAGTCACCCATTATGATATTTACTTCAGAATTCTTGCATTTCTTGAAGGCTTTCTCTAACTCTTTATAAAATTCATCAATGCTGTCATCACTAATGTCTGCTGTTGGTGCATAAATTTGTATGACGTTGACATCAAAGGTCTTCCACTCAACTTCACCAGTAACACTCTGTCTGATACAGTCTAATATCCTTTGATCCATTTTGCTCTCTCTGTATCCATTATTATTGCTACTCCTCGCTGTTGTTTCTCTCCACCAGAATAGATTATTATATATTCCTCAGATGTCGTAATGCCCATTCATGTCCATCTGGTCTCACATATACCCAACAGGTTAATATTTAATCTTCTCATTTCATTCTTAATGTTATCAAATTTTCCATTCCCACTCATAGTTCTTATATTCCAAGTTCATACTTTCAATATTGATATTCTTTTGCACTCAGTTGCCTGCTGACGGTCTGGAGTCTCCTGGTGCACATGACTACCCCTACAGGGAGAGGCTGCTCCTATGGAGCACCCATTTACACCGTTTCTCTGATTATCGATAAGACTGCAGTACATGATATTCTTGGCATCTGTAAAGAAAGTAGTTTGCCATAGCTTTCCTTCCTAGCAGTGACCATACTGGTCGATGACCGTAGCCATTGTCTCCCAAATAAAGAGATCCTCTGACTACCGTCGTGAAGCTGGAGATCATAACCTACAACTATCTGTCGGCTGCTCTTCAACTTCATCCACCACCTGCACTCATGGCTTCACGTAACCCTGATCGGGTGGTTAAACGGGTACTCCACATCGCCCAAGGGTGTCCCGTAGGCTAGCGGAGGGAAGGAGGAATCTTACCTCTCCTTTGATAGGGAATACACCAAATCCCGTCACCTGTGGTCGTCACTAGGAAGGAATAAATACCACAATGTAATATACAAGTAAATGGGCATATTCTTAAACAAGTGAATAGTTGTATCTCGGAACAGTCATAACATCTGATGGGAGATGCCTTGAAGAGATTAGAACAAGAATTGCCATTGCGAAGGAGATGAACAACATACTGACCAATAAAAAGATATCAACTGAAACGAGTAAAAGAACGAACGAACGAACGAACGAACGAACAAACTTTATTTTAAAAGGGTAACAAATTGGGCACGCAGGCATGTCTCACATTCGGCTCTTTCAATCACTCATCTTTCATTCATCAAATGTGCATGTTACATTAACATAGGGGAAAATAACATTGTCAAATGGATTTTGTAAGCATAAACAATGCATATTATGCATGGTACATTCACATGAGAAAAAAAAATCATTATCAAATGAAAGTTGTAAACATAAACAGAGCATATTGCAATGTTGTGAGACACATCCCCCATCCACCCTCATATCCCGCAGCCACCAACACATCCCCCACTCACCAAACCTCCCCCACCCATTCATACAAACCTCCACAAGAAAGAGTGTTGAAGTGCTACATAGAACCTGTACTTTTATATGGATGTGAAGCATGGACAATGAGCAGACAAGCTGAAAAACATCTGATGGCTGCGGAAATGTGGTTTCTGAGAAAAATGCAAAGAATACCATGGACAGACAGAAAAAACCAATGAACGAGTCCTTCAAGAAACAAATGAAGATCGTAAACTGATTAGAGACATTAGACGTAGACAGTAAAAAAATTTTGGGCATGTTATGAGAAGAAATGACTTGGAGAATTTGGTGACAGCTGGAAAGATCGAAGTGAACAGACCAAGGGGGAGACCGAGAAGTAAATACCTGGATGTCTTAGCCACGTGGCATGGTCGAAACAGAAACACGCAGCTGATCCACGACTCTAGTGATCGAGTGAGATGGCAAAACGTGACTGCCCACGCTTATCGGCATGGCACATGATGAATGGACACATACAAATATGTCACACGACGTTCTTGATGATAATATCACGAAGTTCTTACGATGATACGTTCGTGATAGGGTCGTGTGATGGTCGTTGTCTAGGTAACGATACTCCTGGTGTGTCAATTGAGCTATCTAACTGTCTTGCAATATAACTCACCCCCGCAGTGCACATTCACCTGTCATTAAACAAGATTCAGTTGGCGCACATCATCCTTTATTACAGAAATAACACAGACCCACGGACAAACGGAACATGTTCATAAATCCAGAACACAATGTAATCCACCGAAGATATATATATATATATATATATATATATATATATATATATATATATATATATATATATATATATATATATATATATATATATATATATATATATATATATATATATTCCTCACAACTCTACACGCACACATCAATGCCTTCTCACGGCCTGCTGAATCTCAAATTCACAATACAGGTAATCCAGCTACTATCCCCGGCTGGACTTCACACAATACAACCCATCCACTGGGTCTAGCCTCCATTAACTCTCCAAGCCCCACTGGGTTTTTAGGCCTTCATCAACACTGGGAGAACCACACAACACAAGACCTGACCACAGCCCGTCTAAACTCCCATGTCCTCGACAACCGATCCCTTCGGCACCAAGACCTCAACTCCCCCGTCAATCTTTGTCTCTGTCTCTTTAAACCATTCTATGCCCTCACAATGCCTCCCACACAACACACACAAACGCTATCTCATCGCTCCCTGTCTGCCCCTTCTTGCAGCCCCTCTGCCTTACACCCTTCCCCGTTTATCTCCTTATATTTTCTTTCCGGTGAATGCCCTTTCACCTCGTGAACTTTTTATATTGTACGGCCACTCACCTTAATGCCAATGAACACAGGCTTGTGTCACTACCCCACCCTCAAAAGAAAACATCGTTTTCAAATGTTGGGAGACTAAAACTTATTAAATATGTGACCCAGACATATAGCCTGGGTAGCCCTAAGTATGGCTCCACCTTACTCTAGCTACCACACTAAATAATACATCAAATGCTCATAGTACACTCCCATATTCCCCACACATAAATACAACAACTTCTATCTTGTGTATCAATGCATGAACTAATACATCACATAATAATAATAATACATCATAGAAAAGCATTATACTTATGTACCCACAGATCTATTAATATCTTTAAGACCCACTACTACTTTTGTCCCGTAAACTAACACTCATCCCCGAACATATGATGAAGCGTTGCATCGCCCCATATAATATATTAATAACCCACCATACTATTACACCCCATATAGTATATATTGTATATCTATATAGAAGCACCTGTTACTAGTTTATGTGGCCTCCTGCCCTTGATAATTCCTTGACAGCAAGTCTGCCAAGTTGTTGTCTTCGCCCCGTATGGGCATCGGCAGAAATGCATATTCCTGCAACAATATGCTCCAACGATGAACCCGTGCATTCTTCATTGCTGCCGAATGGATGAATGTAAGTGGTCTGTGATCCGTTTGCAGGATGAATTGTCTGCCCAACAAATACTTGGAAAGTTTGTGTACCGACCATACAATCGCCAGGGCCTCACGTTCTAGGGTTGAGTAATGTTCCTCTGGTGGTGTGAGTTTTCTGCTAACGTATAGTACTGGATGCATGAGGTTGTTCTTTTCTTGCATCAAACATCCTCCGATTCCTGTCGATGACGCGTCTACCCGGAGGGTAAATTGTTGATCCAGATCAGGTAGTGTTAAAATGGGACACCTGGAAAATATCTGCTTAATCCTTCTCAGTGCCTCATCGCATTGCTGCGTCCATACAACTTTGTTAGGTCTGCCCTTTTTTGTCAACTCGGATAACACTGACGTGATGGCAGAAAAATTCTTTATAAACTTATTATAGAAGTTTGCTAACCCGAGTAGGCTCCTAACTTGCTTCTTCGTCTTAGGTATTTGGATATCCAGAATCTTTTTCACATTTGTATCTTCTGGTTTCAATAGCCCGTTGCCAATAATATGTCCCAGGAAACTTATTTCCTCATATCAAATTTGGACTTTAGACGGCTTCACAGTCAAGTTATGTTGCCTCAAACTCCCAAACAAGGATTCTAATCCTGCCACGTGATCTTCTATGTTTTTACTGAACAGGCAGATGTCATCTATATAATTGATAACATCCTTGCGTCCCTGTAACAGTCTTCTCATCATCCTCACAAACGTTGCTGGTGCGTTGACTAGCCCAAACGGCATATAATTCCACTGAAATAGCCCCTGTGGGGTGGCAAACGCTGTTAGTGGTTTGGCTGTTTCGCTCAGTGTTATTTGCCAGTACCCTTTCGCCAAATCCAGCTTGCTAAAATATTTTGCCGAAGATATTTGCGTCAGTAAATCATCAGTACTGATCATGGGCTCCGGATCTACAATAGTGATGCTGTTTAATCTCCTGAAATCTATACACAATCGCAATTTATTGTCGTTCTTCCTAATGATTACCATGGGGAACGAGTATGGAGAGTCTGATCTAGAAATTATCCCCATTTTTAGTAACTCTGTTATCTCGCTGTCTACCGCTGCTCTGTAATGATGTGGGATAGGGTATGGTTTTACTCTAATTGGTTGGTCCTCTATTAGCTTGATGTCATGTGTCATCAAGTCAGTCTTCCCTGGTATATCCGTCAGAACATCTGAATATTTCTGTAATATATTTACCAGCCTTGCTTTGTCAGTACGTTCCAGGCTGTCATTCATGGACACATCTCTCCATGTTTCTGTCTGTCTCAGTGCTACGATTGGTAAGTGCATCTGCACGTCATTGTCGCTTGATGCTTCTTCATCAATAACCACAGAACATGCTGTCTGACCCGCCTCGTTGTCAATAATTGCTTCTGTGACGGGCTGTAAGGCTTCTGGTCGTGGAACAAATTGTCTTAGCATGTTAACATGATACACTTTGTGTTTTCCTTTCACCTCCACCATGTAGTCCACATCCGACACTTTACTAATAATTCTGAATGGGCCTTGCCAGGTTACTAGCAACTTATTAGATATTTCTGGTAGCAAAAGTAATACCTCCTCATTATCTTGGAAAGAGATCAGTTTTGACTTTCTATTAGCATACTGTCTATATCTAGCCCCTGACATTTCCAGGGCATCTCGTGCATTCTGGCATGCGTTAATAATTCTGTCTCTAATATTCACGACCAAGTCATACGACGAAATCGTATTACTATCATTACTTTTCCCTGTCATTAACTCTTTCAATATGGTCATGGGGCCTCTTGGGTTTGCCCCATACAACAACTCAAATGGTGAGAATCCTGTGCTTTCTTGCGGTACTTCTCTATATGCGAACAGGATAGCTGGTAAGTACTTATCCCAATCACTTGGTTGCTCTGCCGTGACTTTAGCTAACATCTGCTTAAGAGACCCGTTCATTTTTTCACAAATTCCGTTGCTCATGGGGTGATAAACTGATGTGAAAACTTGTGTAATATTCAACAGTCTGTTCACTTCTTTCATCATCTGAGAGGTAAATTGTCGACCATTGTCTGATAACATTTCGTTAGGAAAACCTAATCTTGAAAATAACGTTAACAATGCTTCCGCAACGGCTTCTGTCGTAATGTATTTTAACGGAACGGCCTCTGGCCACCTGGTGCAGAAATCAACCATGGTCAAAATATACCTATGACCCCTGTTGGACATCACTGCTAATGGCCCAATGATGTCAATGGCCACTTTTTGAAACGGTCTGACTTTCAGATCTGTAGCTTGTACCGGTGCTTTAGCCGTCTTTCCTTTTGGATACATTTTCTGACACGTCGTACAGGATCTACAATATATTTTTATATCTTTGCTAAACCCTGGCCAATAAAACTGGGATAGGACTCTATGTTGTGTACGCGCTATTCCCATGTGCCCTGCGAATGGAATGTCATGCGCCGTTCTCATAATCCTCTCTCTGTATGCTAAAGGTACTACTACTTGCCTACGTGTAGATTTGTCATCTGAAAACCTGCGAGTGAGAATATTGTTCTTCATTTCGAAGCACCATCTATCCTTCTTTGACTGCCTATTTTCTACTCTACTACACCCTTGGAAACATTTGTCTAGAGTAGTATCTTGTCTCTGGGAGTCGCTAAAGCTCTGTTTGAGATCCATTTCCACCTGCTCAGTTGTACTATCCTTGTCCTCAGTGCCTGTGTCTACTTCGCGTGTCATCTCTTCCTCCGCTATCGTATCTAATATTGTTTGTCTTCTAGTAGCTACCGCGTTGCTTCTCACCTCATATTTTTGATACCAGCTCTCGATTTCTTCTTCTGTACATTCTTTCACTGTTGGTATATTCCCAATAATCAGATCTGCCACTGGTGAGTCGAGTACACATGCTATCATTCTTCCTGTGATAAATGGTGTTGTCACTTTGATCTTGGCCAATGGGTAAAATTCCACTGATCCATTAAATGTTATACACTTGACCGTTTTGCCAATGTAATCCGAGGGGCTTACCAACGTCTTTCTCACTCCTATGGTCGTACATCCAGAATCCCTGAGGGTTAACGCTGGCCTGTCATTTACAAATCCACGGTGCAGCTTCAGACTCCCTCCGACATGTACTGATGACATCGCTGGGAATGGGTGCCCGCATATCAGTATAGGTTTACTGGTTGTATCGAACAGAGGCTTACATCCCTCGCAACTCTCACTGTTAAGCGTCTCAATAACTTGGGCTGCATTTGCGTGCTCAGTTTTTCCACTAATACAATCAAAACTGTAATGGCCTTTTTTCCCACATTTAAAACAAGTGATCTCCCTTTTACTGTTGTTCGTTGGTCCATTTGATGGTTGTGCATCACAATCTGCCATTTTGTGCTTCCAGCTCCCACAATTCCAACATCCGGCATAACCACTTGGACGTCTCTTAAAATTCCCTTTTTTGTATGGGTACCGTCCTGCTTTGCCAAAATGGGTGCCACGGAGACCATTGTCTTTAGGTCCTTGTTGATCGTACCTCTGTGCCGAGTCCACACTTTTCGATCTTGGTCTAATAACTGGATTCTGGTCCTGTTTAGTGTACGCTGCACAGACTATTTCCTCACTCATCTCTCTACCAATAGAACTGTTAGGATGTGCAGTCATATAGTTTTGCCCTAACTGAGACATTGTGTCTATGTCCTTTGGCTTACATTCTTCAAAGAAAGCCACTAAATTGGTATTACATGAAGCTAATACTTTGTCTCTTAATACTAAATCTACTAATTTATTAAAATCTTTCCCTACTTCTGCGAGCTCCATCCATTTGTTAAATGTGTTCTTGACTGTGTTAACAAAGTCTGTGAAATCTTGATTTGTCTCTGGCACTAACTGTCTAAACTTTGTTCCTATATCCATGCTCAGTGAGTTGGAACTTTGTCAGCAAACGTTGACGTAAGATAGTGTAGTTGTTTCTTTCTTCTACAGGTAAATTGAACATGGTGTCTAGTGCCTTGCCCGTAAGAAACTCGCCAAGTCGCATCGCATACTCTGCTTCTGGAATGCCTAATGTTTTACAGACTGATTCGAATCTCCCAAGATAGGATTCAAGGCAGTCATCCGGTCCGTAAAATATGGCAGTTTTAATCGCTGTGACGACTGCGAAGGTCTTCTGCTTTCCTCACTTTGACCTTTCGAAGATAGTTCTAATTTTCTGAGTGCAATTTCAGCTTCCATCTTAATCTTCTCTTTCTCGATTTCCACCGCATTTGTTTGTTTTAACTTTTCAAGTTCCATTTGTGTCTCTTCCTGTAGACGCTTGTTTTCCATTTCAGCTAGTTTTACTTGTGTCTCTTTCTCTTCCTGTAGACGCTTGTTTTCCATTTCAGCTAGTTTTACTTGTGTCTCTTTCTCTTCCTGTAGACGCTTTGCCTCGCGTTCATTATGCCTCTCCTCTCTTTCCATCTGTTTTTGTTCTTTTGCTTCTGCATACTCCTGTAACTCTTTACCTTTCAGGCCTATTCGTTCACCTGCTTCAATATATTCCATTAAAGTAGGCATCTTGTACTTGTGGACACGTTGCTGTCTGTCAGCCAACTATAAATGTAACGACTCTGCTGTTAGTCTTTGTGTCACTTCCCTAAGTACACCAGCACTCCCTGTGTACGTAAATTCGTAGTGCTAAAATATCACTCTGTACTCACCCAGTCACTCTATAAGCACTAGGTAGTGAGGGGGAATATCACCTATGCTCCCTTATATCTATATATCTATGACCACAAGTTCATAAAGTCCCTGGAAATATTGTTAAACATACATATAAATACATATACAAACAAATGGATGATAACACTAAGTGTTTTCTATAAAACGCTAGACTCACAAGCGAAGTACACGGAGACGGTGATCACACAGAAATAAACCACAGTAACAACCACAAGCTTGTGTAGGGACATCCACAGTGCGCGTAATATATAAACTGACACAGACCACTAGACAGCAGAAATGACGAAAGATCACAATAATAACATATATCCGAACACCAAAAATATCATATGTAAATATAACGAAAAGAAAGAGAAAAAGAAAAGGAATATATACTGAAAATATACACAGATCTGACGTTAGACCCAAAAGGCACGGTATATAATCCAGGACCACCCTGCTTCACTGCAGAATCAAACAAACCGACCTTACGATTTACTTCCCAGAAAACACATGGTGCACAGTAAGAAAATAAATTTTTTGACCTGTCTCCCGACCCTCGAGAAACAACCCAAAAATCCCCTACTCCTGACAAACACCGGACCACATACAAGTAATTGCTTAACACCCGAAAACAGTATATATGAGACAATGAGCAGCAAACAGAATGTCCAACTGGTTGGCCGACAAATATGTGTCTATTAATACGTCGCCAAAAGTTCTTATTAATCAGTCACAAAAGGTTTTGTTCGTTTTAATAGTTATTCGCAATCCGCTGGAAATGTCTACGACACTAGATTTCAAAATGACTGATTGATTTGTTGAGTGGTTACTTCATTTCGCGTTGTGATCACCAGTTCCACCTGTCGGAAACGTTGACGGTAAATAGTAATTATCCAAAGTGTTCTTTCGATTGTCGTACAAATTGAAGATGATGGTAATTATCCCAAAATGTTCTGGATTGCCGTTTAAAGACAAAGTTCAAATGAAAAATTGGCCGCAAATGCCCAGTGCTTTAACCCTGTACCGTCAGTTCTTTTTGGCAACTGTATGCAACTATGTTCGCGGAGCTGCCACGTCATCATTCGTTGTCAAAATGTTTGCTGATTATAAAGTAATGAACACAACGGGCTTTTAACAAAGACGAACAATAAAGTCTGGTTTCACACAAAACGCCTTGTTTTGTTCATTCACAATGAGTCATCTTGACCACAATAGGCCGTGGAAATTTCCTGAGTACCTTTACTCCTTCCACCCCCAACTCACAATGTCACCTCAATTTCTCTTTATCACCCTCAGTGAAAAATTCCTCCGTAAAACCAGTTTCCACACAACCTTGACAGCCCCACCCGGCTGCGGTAGGGGTAAAGTACCTCTCCCCCGTCGTATCTTTCCGGTGAATCAGCGACTGTCAATTTTCTCTATTTTTCAAACATGCACTTCCCCAGTACCTGGACGCTGGTGTCTCCACCCGTCCTATTAACTGCGTCGACAAATCTTGACCAGTCAACTTGCGACAACACAGTGCGTTGCCTCAGCACACACACACGCACCTGTCAGTATCTTTGGTTCAATCCTGTCTTTATCACCGACAGCGATACTGTCAAACTATGCTGACCCGCTATTGTCGCAAACAACGTTTTGTCCCCGCGCCATTTACCTGTGCTGTCTGCTAGCACCGACTTTTCAGTGCCGCTGTTTTCTCGCGCGCTGTTTGTGACTAGTGACTCCCCGTCACCTCACACTCTCCGTTGACCTGCCGTGTCTTCTCTAGCGCGCTGACAGTTTTTCTTCGATGTGGCGTCTTACACACACGTAGGATATTCCACCACCTTCTGGATTAATCCTGGTTTTCCGTTAGCTTGAGCACTACTGTCTGGTATCAAATTTACCTGTCGTGAACTTCACATTGAACTGTCTGCTAGCTTGAGTTTTTACTCCCGTCTGTCTGTGTGAATTATCTGGCGCACACACAAAGAGTTCACATTACCCTTCTTGAAGCACATAATATCCAATTGTCAAGGGTTTGTTAGTTTGATGGAACGAAGTCACCAGATAATAACTCCTCTCTCAGCGAAGAGCCCACAGATATCTCAGAATGACAACAATGTCTATATTGTTCTTGACCGTACGTAGCCTTCCAGATAATCAATATATCCCCGTCGTCCTTGACCGGAGAGACTCCAGATGTCACACGACGTTCTTGATGATAATATCACGAAGTTCTTACGATGATACGTTCGTGATAGGGTCGTGTGATGGTCGTTGTCTAGGTAACGATACTCCTGGTGTGTCAATTGAGCTATCTAACTGTCTTGCAATATAACTCACCCCGGCAGTGCACAGTTCACCAGTCATGAAACAAGATTGAGTTGGCGCACATAATCCTTTATTACAGAAAGAACACGGACAAACGGAACATGTTTATAAATCCAGAACACAATGTAATCCACCGAAGAGATATATATATTCCTCACAACTCTACACGCACACATCAATGCCTTCTCACGGCCTGCTGAATCTCAAATTCACAATACAGGTAATCCAGCTACTATCCCCGGCTGGACTTCACACAATACAACCCATCCACTGGGTCTAGCCTCCATTAACTCTCCAAACCCCACTGGGTTTTTAGGCCTTCATCAACACTGGGAGAACCACACAACACAAGACCTGACCACAGCCCGTCTAAACTCCCATGTCCTCGACAACCGATCCCTTCGGCACCAAGACCTCAACTCCCCCGTCAATCTTTGTCTCTGTCTCTTTAAACCATTCTATGCCCTCACAATGCCTCCCACACAACACACACAAACGCTATCTCATCGCTCCCTGTCTGCCCCTTCTTGCAGCCCCTCTGCCTTACACCCTTCCCCGTTTATCTCCTTATATTTTCTTTCCGGTGAATGCCCTTTCACCTCGTGAACTGTTTATATTGTACGGCCACTCACCTTAATGCCAATGAACACAGGCATGTGTCAATATATATATATATATATATATATATATATATATATATATATATATATATATATATATATATATATATATATATATATAGGCACAAACCCTACATACACCCACACATATACTCACACATCCAAACACACACACACCCACACATACACCAACACGTACGCACATATACACCCACATATTCACCCACACATGCACAAAGACACACACACTTACACACACACTCACACACACACGCACACGCACACACACACACACACACACACACACACACACACACACACACACATACACCAACACGTACACAATATACACCCACATATTCACCCACACATGCACAAAGACACACACACTTACACACACACACACGCACACACACATACACACACGCACACACACACGCACGCACGCACGCACACGCACACACACACACACACACACACACGCACACACACACACACGCACGCACGCACGCACACGCACATACAACAGGAGAAATGGAAGGAATCGAGAAACTTTTCGGCGAATCATTATGAGAGTGACGATGTACACATGTCATGCTTGATGACATACACGCATATATGTGGGTTTACTCATTAATAATATGATATTCATACATATATGTTGCTGTGATCATTAATAATATGATATACATACATATATGTTGCTGTGATCATTAATAATATGATATACATACATGTATGTTACTGTGATCATTAATAATATGATATACATACATATATGTTGCTGTGATCATTAATAATATGATATACATACATGTATGTTACTGTGATCATTAATAATATGATATACATACATATATGTTGCTGTGATCATTAATAATATGATATACATACATGTATGTTACTGTGATCATTAATAATATGATATAAATACACATATATGACTGTAATCAATAATAATATGCAGTTTCCTGCTATGGTTGTTTGATGGGATAAAGTGATCCCATTTTGTAGGTGTAAATGCTCAGATTAATATGTGCCCAGTCTTAATCTCACTTTCGCAGATGACGAGTTCAAGCTTGGAACCCGCTTTCCACCGTGCTCATGGCATCAGAGTATTTCACAATGAGCTTGGGTAGCACGGCTGTTTGATTGTGATCAGCAGATTGTATTGATTTCTATCAAATGGAGAACAATTTATGAAATATGTTCTTGGAAGTTATAACAATAGTTCTTGCATGTTACATATAACCAGTTCTATTGTATGGTTGCGAACCCCGGACAATTAGTAAACAGGTGTAAAATATCACCGGACTTTTTGGAGATGTGGTTTTAGAGAAGAATGTTGCTAGAAATTCCGTGCACAGCCAAAATGAGCAATCTGGACACACTGTTAGGGAGGATAAGTCTCAAGGACAACTTGTCACAAACACTTGAGTAACAAGAAATAGAACATATTGTGACAACTGGAAATATGTGTCGAAAAAGAATATAGAAGAAGACTAGAGGGAGAAAGAATTCTTGACAGTCTTGTGTCATGGTACCCAAAGTAGTCAGAAAAGACTTGAAACATGCCATTAGAGATCGCATGATGTGGACAAGCGTGATCACCCACGCTTATCTGCAAGATGCTTGATGATGATGATGACAGGTTATCTGAAGTGTTACAGTGACAATTATGCAATTTGATTGGTTACTTGGAACGTGTGTCCTCTTTCTGTCCTCACATGAGTACCCAGACATTCCTATATCCACTTGTGCACTCGGGGCATTCCCATAAGCGCTCAGTCATCCTCTTCAACAGCCAGCGTAGAGTTCCAAAACTAACGATGCCTGTTGCAATCCGGATTATATTTTCTATACCTCTAAGTGAGGGTCTTCTAGATCCTCTGACCACCTCTTACCACTGCATTCTCTCTAGACCAGTCTTTCCCAACGTGGGGCCCACGACCCACAGGGGGGGCAATTCGATTGTTAAGGGGGGCAATTCGAAAATGGAAGAAATCGGCTGGATATAACAAAACGGGCAGACTTGAGACTGAAGAATTACTAATAATTAAAATAATATAGAAATATCTTTCATTAAAATTATTTTGTACTGGAACTTCAGTTCTCCATTATATGTTTTGAAAATTTACTTACTGTGTTTGTTCAATAATTTCCGAGTGATTTCTTCCTAAAACCTATCATTCAAGTTTCTTTAGTGAACATTTCAATTTTTTAATATTAAAAATAATGTAAATGTTAGATTGGGGGGGGGGGGGGGGGGGGGTCATAAGAATTTTAGAAAGGCTTAGGTGGGGCATAGCATAAAAAAAGGTTGGGAAACACTGGTCTAGACCATGAAGTTTTATCAGTTCGTCTGCATTATTCACGCGTTCCCTGAGGGCCTTCACTACATTGTCTTATTATGCATCTAATCGTCCCTCAATTATGCGGAACCAGCCAATCCATCTGCCTGTTCATTTTCAACCACACCAGAGTCATGGAGAAAAGATCCAGCGAATGCTCACAACCCGCGACACCAGAATTGATGCATACCATTAAGTACAAAGTATGCAATTTTCACCTTTGTCAACATGCTTTGTGAATCAATCACATTCACAACATTGGCCATTAGCTTTTTCTATAAATCACAACAAATCACTCACCAGGCCGGGAACAATCCACCAACAAATGATAACACCTACTTCAAATGATATACCCCGTACAGAAAGTGTGAGATATTAACTCGTCCGACCGCAACAGGAATGCTGTAAATATGTCTGGCAGTCTGTGCCCCCTCTGTGCTGGGAAATTGAAAACATTTATTGTGTCACCGGAAACGATGCGTGGCCGTCACGAGTGCGTACATACCCCGTTTATTGACACACCTATTTAATATTCAAAGTCGCTTAAAAGTCGACAGGGTCGACTTCATTGTACCGGGTTTTATCCCATATGGCCCGGTCTCTTTCCGCAGCACGGAAAGTGTCGCACAAAGCACGAACTCCGTAGCTTTTAGCGACGACCCACAGGAGTCTTCGAAAATTTAACTCGTAAACCGAAGGGCGCGGCCCGGAATCGAACCCACAACCTTCGGAACACGAGTCAAACGGCTTGACCACTTCGCCACAGAGACTCCCGACCTATTTAATATTCACCATTCACCATGCACAGTTCATTAGTTTGCCATTGACCGAAAAAGGTAGCAGTACATGCTGAGCCATTCAGCCAAATGTTTATTTCAAGAACGATATTGCGTCCTCTCAGGCTGAGTGAATAGACGCAAGTGGCCAGTTTAAAAGAAACATCGAACTTCAGTGATGTCGGTTTAATTTCAACCGGAGGTGAGGGTCATAAGTGGAATCATGTTACCGCATCACTGCACAGCTACCAAAGGAATCACATTAGGCATCAATCTGTTTGCATGGATATGGTTTCCTATAGTCTATTCACACATGTCACGCGTGTATTCACATCTGGTGTATATGGTTCCCCCAGGAGGTCGCGTTATTGTAGCGGCTAAAGAGCGAAGCTAATCATGTTGAACGAGAAGTCGACACCTGTGTTTGTCGTCCTCTAAGCGAGGAAATGACTGACTAACTATGTTTCCGTGAATTCGGGCCTATAAATGTGACGATCCTAGCACATCAATGACACATAACAGGTTCGTGCTTCGGGAATCGCTTTTAAAATGATAAAGTCCTAGATTCTCCTGTCAAGTTAAACTGGTATATATTCAAGATGGAAGAAGACACGATAATGAAGCCCCTTTATGGTGACCAACATCAACTCATGTGTCAATTGTCAAATGACACAAATCACCACTATAATGTTGAAACACTGTGGTCTGTTTGCTGTTTCCTCACAGGCAGTCTCAGTTTGGGTAAATCGCTTAAATATAATGCAAGACATAGCCAACGATTAAATGTATTGCATGTCCCGAAGGACAGGATAGACTTATACACAACGAACTTAGTGTAGTCCACAACTCAGCTGAGGAACAATCTTCCACAACAAATCAAAGACGTCACAATCCCTATACATATACTCGCAAACTATTGGAACACTATCTCTACATAGAACATATGACCTCTTAATAATAATAATAATAATAATAATAATAATAATAATAATAATAATAATAATAAAACCATAGTATAACAGTCTCCTAATAGTAGTACAATATATACAGTAACAATTGTCACAACAATAATTAATATTAGTGAATCATGTAATAAAGATAGTGTTTTTGTTGTTCACCATTAGCCTTATAAAGTGATGTATGAATGAAATAATGTATTGGGGGGGGGGGGAGAGGGAGAGAGAGAGGTAGAGAGAGAGAGAGAGAGAGAGAGAGAGAGAGAGAGAGAGAGAGAGAGAGAGAGAGAGAGAGAGAGAGAGAGAGAGAGAGAGAGCTATTAGAAGGATATATTGGTTTACGGGCCTGCGGCCCTATTCTTAAGCCCTGAGAATAAAGTTCGTTGTTATTTGGCACGTTCTAAATCAATGAAATAAACCAGAGAATGTAGCTAACGTTGAAATGCGTGTGGATAA
The DNA here is from genome assembly GCA_014155875.1 of Cepaea nemoralis. Taxonomy (NCBI): domain Eukaryota; kingdom Metazoa; phylum Mollusca; class Gastropoda; order Stylommatophora; family Helicidae; genus Cepaea; species Cepaea nemoralis. The sequence goes on from JACEFZ010002205.1 coordinate 283,714, forward strand.
ATTTGTTTGCGGGATTGGAGTATCCCCTATCAAAAGAGAAGTAAGATTCCTCATTCTCTCCGCTAGCCTACGGGACGCCCTTGGGCAAGGTGGAATACTCGTTTAACCCCCCTCCCCCTTTCTCCCAAACAAGGAAACGTGAAACAGCGGGGGCAGGTGGTGTATAGAACAGGGGATAAACCAACAGATGGAGTTTGGTTACGGTCTCAAAATTCCTGATGATATGAAGAGAATGGCTATGGTCAACAACCAATATGATGACTACTTAAACAGGAAAACAGTGACAAACTACAGTTTTCTTAGATGCCATGAACATTATATCTTTTCATGGGGAAGCTGGAGGGACGAGAGGCAGGGGGAGACCAAGACAGAAGATCCTAGACAGTTTTACATCATGGCATGAAGGAACGCCAGTATCAGAAATGATTGGCAGCAAACAAGATAGAGGGCTGTGCAGCGACATGATCACAAACGTCAGGGATTCAAATAGGGTATAATATGATTGAAAGACGGGACCTAGAGAGTTAAGACATTTACGCAACTGTTCAACTGAGAGAGGTTTAAGTGGCAGGCCAGTGAACACAAGTGTCAGGGGCATGAGTTGTACACAAGGAAAATCACGATCTAAGTTAATGTGCTCAATCGGCAACAGAGAGTCATATTCAACAAGGCGGCGTGAAGATAAGTGACACTGCAATCGCTTACAGGACGAACATTTCATGAGCATTAGAGCAGCGATATTTCTACATAGACATTCTATTCAACTCGACTCTATCAACCGACGTCAACATCTTAAGACTATTTTCTTATAGAATGAATTTTTTGATATAGCATGATATCAGTATCATTAGGATATGTGAGTGTAAGTGCGAACCACTCTGAGCGATTGAAAGTTCAAATAAGTCATGCGAGTGAAGATCATCGATGGTCAGCAGCTGTATACAACGACTGAGACTGTCTTTATTGTATACCGCATTGTTAACCAACCTGCTGGACATCAATTAGCAGGTTGTGATAGAGAAAGAATAGATTGTGAGGAAAAAATGTCACGCATCGGACTGTGTAGAAAATAGTGAAGGCCACAACATGCTCACCTCAGGTGAAGAGGTAGATGCCCATATTATAATTGTTATCTGTATTTGACTCAACCTGATGTCAGAGTGTGTGCGCTGTGTATCCTTCTGGTTCAATCAGCTGCCGCCGTTAGTGTGCCTAGTCCATTCGTCTCAGCAGCTGCCAAATTCCTCTTGTGTGATCGAGCCAATGTATTGAAAGTATGATTGTCAGCAGTATTATCTTCAAGTTACACCCCAAGTCAGCATCTTGACAGCAGGTCTTCAAGGATTACAAGAAGACGAATTTTTTAAAGTGTAATAATTGAACGAAGATGTGGCGGCTAATGATTGCAGGCCAGTTAGTGAGTAGGTTAAGTGGCTCTCAAGAGGTAATTATTCATCGCCACACAGCCCCCGCGTGGAACCAGTTGAGTGGCTGGTATCGCTCAAAAAGAGGAAGATCAAGAGCATATCATAGATTTTCTGGCCAGGGCACGCTGGTGTGATAGGACATAAACCGGCTGAAAGACTGGCTGCTGTCGCTCCTTTGAGCAGCCAGCTATATTATGACAAGCATGAGGTGTTGAAGGCTATCTGGGATCGAAAGATAATGCAGCAAAAACAAATAAAGAATACACATCTGGATACGCTAATTCAACAGGGGGTGAGCAGTGGTTCTGGGCGACATTTAATACATACATGAAAATACAGGTGGACTTTCAATAAGGTCATCACTGGTACCATCAGCATGGGGATCTTAACCCATGCCATCACTGGTAATATCACTGTCAACATCTAGAGGTATTAGAAGGAATTGGGTTCAAGACAGGTAGATAGTGCGAGCATAGATGAGACATAAACACATGAGTTAATGAGATATCATTTATTACTTCATGATATAATCATACATAATGCCTCATCTATCATTTTCGTTCTCGCACTAATTAATAATATAGCAATAATGTAGCAATATAATACGTTACGATACAAGTCAATGCGCTCTCGTATCACAGCCACACACACAAGCACAAGTCAAACGGCTCAGCTATTCAATGGCCCTGAAGTACTAGGCATAGTCTATCCTGTCACACTCTCAGTCATGCATCCTCTCTCTGTCATGTCCAAAGCCCGTCTGGCTTCTCCTAGACTGCCCGGTGGTCACGAGGTGTTTGTCCCTCGTGCAGCCCGTGGGAAGTCATATGTCTCGCATACGCCTGGTTGAGGCTAGGCGTATTGCGTACTTCTATTCAGGGTGACCCTGTCCTTCATGGGTACAGTCCTGTCTCTACTGTCTTCAGCATCTAGACTGTTCTCCTTCCCCCGTACTCACCCCATGTCCCTATCCCTATCGTCTGTCCTCTTCTCTGTCCCCTACAGGACCTTGACATACTTCCCCTCCTCCACTCCTATGTGGTGTATTCTTTTAATTAGTCTGTACTAATTCTGTCAAGGGCCTAAGGGAAGCAATTATTACTGTTATGATATCTAAGGGCCAAGGGCAGTAATATAGTAAGTGGGAACTGTTTGATGTCTATTGGAGCACTAGCAACTAATGCTATATGTAGTAACATTTTGGGTGGTTGTCAAAGAGTCTATACTCTCGTCAATCTTAATTAAGGGGCTATCCAGACCGAAGTAACGAAACGTCTCACATTGTGAACTTTCGTCCACAAATGCATCCTTCTCAGACATCCAAAATGATGCCATGGACAATGGCTCTTTTTACAGAGACTCATCAAGGAAAAATCCTTGGTCCCATTAAGAATGCTTGCAACCCATTGTCCCCAAATGTGTATGTATAACATTTTTTTACTCCCGTATGTTGGCAGTGTATGTAATAGACAACTTTTGTTTCCATACAAAATTACTTAAGTCCCTTGTTATCCTGTAAGTGTTAACTAATCTCCCGTGTTTGTCCTATTAAAGTGTATGCACTTTATTGTTTTTGTTGAGTGTTCAAGTAATATATTTATACTGGTGTGTTTAATATTTGTGCTAACCTGCGTGTGTTATAGTGTGTGTATGTTTTAATTTATCTAAGTGTCAAAAGCTAGAATTTCCAACGTCATGACACACAGTATATGTGTAATTCATGAGGTAGACTTTCGAGCTATGATTCTTAGATTCATGATTTATTTGGTCTAATTACTACGTTATGGAACACTTATAAAAATTCAATACGAATGACATGTGTTTAGCAAAGACACAAACAATATACAAGCACAAAACTGGCGCGTACAATTTGCACGCTGTGGAAACCATACATTGTTTTTAATTCATGTACTCTGTCTTTCACACGTCTTTCATTCACACAAAATCATTCTTAATTATCTTGATAAAATTACAAATGAAGTTCAGGAATAATTATTGCCAATGTAAAAAATGTTGGCCGCGAATTAGGTTTAGTGGAAGATAAACTCTATGGACCGCTGAATGAACTAAAAAAGACTGTTAGATTCATACAAGAGACGACATTGCAGTTGTAGACATGTTTCAAGCGAACGAAAGAAGAAGAAGAAGAAGGTTTAGAAAATGATTTTAACAACGCGATTTAACAAGTAGCAAAAGATTTATGAAATTAAATTTAGGCTTAGTATAGCCATACTTTACCTTATGTTTATATTACTTTTATATGAAAAATCAATGAACTTATATATATATATATATATATATATATATATATATATATATATATATATATATATATCATATTTACAAATTACATTTGAACT
>JACEFZ010002205.1:292500-302500 GCA_014155875.1 Cepaea nemoralis
CCTTGTATATGGAAAGTGGGCCTCTTGGGTTTGCCCCGTAGATCAACTCAAAGGGAGAGAAGCCCTTGCTTGCTTGCGGCACTTCTCTATAGGCGAACAGCACTGCTGGGAGTAAAGTATCCCAATCAGCTGGGTTTTCAGCTGTCACCTTTGCAAGCATGTGTTTAAGGTCCCCGTTAATTTTCTCTACAACTCCATTCACCGCAGGTCGATACGGAGTTGTGAAACACTGCTTGATACCCAGTAACTTAGTTACTGCCTGTGTTGATGCGGCTATAAATTGTGTCCCCCTATCTGATAAGATTGTTTCTGGGAAGCCGAAACGTGAAAATAACTGCAAAATACCTCCGTCACATCTTTAGAGGAAATATATTTTATCGGAATAGCTTCTGGCCAGTGTAAGCAGAAATCGACTAGTGTTAAAATGTACCTGTTCCTTTATTTGAAATATGGTTGAGAGGACCAACCAAATCAACAGCAACCATTTGAAAGGGTTTTGAGGCGGTTTTGTTGGTTGAACCTCTGCTGTTGGATGTTTCCCGTTTTTGACAAGTTTTTGGCATATGACACAAGATCGACAATAGTTCTTTATATCTGAACAAAATCTTGGCCAATAAAATTTCGTAAGAACTCGGGTTCTTGTTTTTTTCATAGCCCATGTGCCCTCCGAATGGTGAATCATGTGCTATGTGTAGCACTGTTTCCTGGTTTTTCTTGGGCAGAACTATTTGTTGTAAAGTAATATAGTTCCTGGTGTACATTCTTGTTAAGATGTTCTTACTTAATTTAAAATACCATGCAGCATTTTTGGCTTGTTTGGGTTTCAGTCCTACTAATTTAAAATAGTTCGATGAAGTAGGATCTGAGCGCTGATCTTGAATGAAGTCGTTGGTGGTTTTTTCATACAGTACTTTATCAGGGGAAATAAATTGTAGTGATTCACTGAGTTGATCGCTTTGTTGTTTTGCAGTGTCTGATCTTGTAACTGCATTAGCATCTAGTTGTTCTTGTTCCCAGATTTTTATTTCTTCCTTGGAACAGTTTTTAACACCGGGAAGATTTCCAATAATAAGGTCTGCGCACGGATTGTGTAATATCGCACGGATTACACGACCTGATATAAATGGTGTGTGAATTTCTGTTAGTGCTAGAGGATATTTCTGAATATTGCTTGAAAATGTGCGACATGTTACAAAGTCTCCTATGTAGTCAGTGTCTTGTATAAATGTCTTTCTGACCCCAATCAAGGTTGCTCCGCTATCACGAATTATTTTGCATGGCTGTTTGTTTATAAAGCCTTTATGGAAGTCTAGTTTGCCTTTTGATGTTAAGGCGGCGTTGGCACTTTCATTTGTGATTGGGATTGTATGACTACACTCTAAAATATTGTCTGAATGAAATTTCTTACAGGTGTTACATTCAGATAGTTAAATATATCAATAACTTCTAATACATTCCCATTTTCATGCTGACTTTTACTGTCTGTATAATTCTCATCTTCACTGGATGAGGTATCAATCAAAATAGCATTTGCTTCTTATAGCATGCGACAACCCTCACAATTTGAAGAATAATGGCCATATGCCCGGCAGAAGAAGCATGTAACAGCTCTTTTGTACTCTGTACGCTTTGTTTTTTGCTTGTTTACCATCATTTCTAGGTGATGTTTATAATTTGAGTTTCTATCACACATAGAGTAATCATCATGTGATAATTTGCAGTATCTGCATGTTGAGTACTTTACTTTAGTTTTATTTCTATTTTGAAATGGTTTTGTTGTTGTTACATTTATAGCAGCTGCTACATCATTTTGATTATCATTTAGAATAAAGATGTCTCTGTTCGCTGTGAAAAATACAGAACCTTTTTGTTCAATGTCATGAATGGTCTGACAATCACTTTGTTGCAAAAATTTCGAGAAAGCTGTTGGTAATGATGTTATAATCTTGTTTATAATCATTAAGTCTTTTAACTTATCGAAACTTTTCTATATTTTTGCTGAGTTAATCCACTTAGTGAATACGTCCTGTACTGTTGAGACGTAGGCTATGAATGTTTGATTAGCTTTCGGGCATAACTTAGAGAACTGCATTTGATATCCAGCAGTGTCTAATGAGAAATGTTGCATTATCCTCTGTTTGATATAGTCATAATTTATTCTTAATTCCTGAGGTATTGTTTCTATTACTTTCAATGGCTCCAGAGCCAAGTTTCTCGTGTATATCAAGGCCCAATTCTCTTTTGCAATGTCATGGTAATGCATTAAACATTCAAAATGTTCTATCCATGCGCTTATTGAGTCTCCAGAACAAAAAAGTGTTACTATTCCTTTAAACTTATTGAATTTCTGTTCTTCTTCCTTACTTTTCAATTTATGCATTGAGATCTCTACGTTAGAGTCTAATTCTAATTGTTTTACTTTCATTTGTGTTTCTGATTCTATTTTCTTAGCTTCTAATTCTAATTCTTTCTGTTTGATGGCTGCTTCAATTTCTAACTTTTTTTTAGCTGCTTTTAATTCTTTCTGTCTTATGGCTGCCTCCGTTGCTTTGTTAGCTGCCTCTCTTTCAATTCTGTTCACATTCTAACGCTCTTTCTTGTCGTTCTTGTTCTTTCTCTTCTTTTAGCAAATTGTCCGCATGTTTATTCTCACTCCAGTCTGCTAGCTTATCTCCTGTGTATCCTAGTTTTTCCCCTAACTCGATACACTTTTCTAAAATCGACATTTTAGAATTTTACAAAATATTTATGTACACAAAATATTATGTCCCTTAGGAAATAATTATGAAATGTGCCGGTTGGTTATCTACCTTTTAGTACGATTACAAAATTGTACATAAAATTTACATGCTTGAAAATAAAATGAGTGACTATTTATTGACTCATTTCAAGAAATGAATTTAACTTAGCTGATTTCAGGGGTGTTGCTCTAGCACTACTGATGACTTCTGTTCTAGTTGTTTTCGTGGTTTCTGCAACTTGTTTACCGGTATAATAACATTTCTTACCATCAACCTGTTGTAGGACAGAAAAACATTAATATCGTCGTACAGTCATGTCAATGTCATGTAATGAGAGAGAATGTATAGTAATTAGCTTCAGAATGGATTTTAGAATGGACTCAGGACAAATACATATTACACAATTAATATGTCGTTGTCGTGTTGTGCGTATGTTTACAGTTTTACTTGGGTAGTCCAAGAGCTGTCACAGTTTTAATTTTATTTGTCTTAGGACTCGCCAAAACGGACGTTTTGCCCCATAGTTTATCCTGTCAACGTCTAGAGGTATTAGAAGGAAATAGGGTTCAAGACAGGTAGATAGTACGAGCATAGATGAGACATAAACACATGAGTTAATGAGATATCATTTATTACTTCATGATATAATCATACATAATGCCTCATCTATCATTACAATGTTCGTTCTTGCACTAATTAATAATATTGCAATAATGTAGCAATATAATACATTACGATACAAGTCAATGCGCTCTCGTATCACAGCCACACACACAAGCACAAGTCAAACGGCTCAGCTATTCAATGGCCCTGAAGTACAAGGAATAGTCTATCCTGTCACACTCTCAGTCATGCATCCTCTCTCTGTCGTGTCCAAAGCCCATCTGGTTTTTCCTCGACTGCCCGGTGGTCACGAGGTGTTTGTACCTCGTGCAGCCCGTGGGAAGTCATATGTCTCGCATATGCCTGGTTGAGGCTAGGCTTATTGCGTACTTCTATTCAGGGTGACCCTGTCCTTCATGGGTACAGTCTTGTCTCTACTGTCTTCAGCAGCTAGACTGTTCTCCTTCCTCTGTACTTACCCCATGTCCCTATCTCTATCGTCTGTCCTATTCTCTGTCCCCTACAGGACCTTGACAATCACCGTGGGGATCATAAACCATGCCATCACTGGTACCATCAGCATGGGGGATCTTAAACCATGCCATCACTGGTAATATCAGCATGGGATCTTAAAACCATGCCAATCACATGTTAATATCAGCATGGGATCTTAACCATGCCATCACTGTGTAATATCAGCATGGTGGATCTTAAACCATGCCATCACTGTTAACATCAGCATGGGGATCTTAAACGATGCCATCACTGGTAATATCAGCATGGGGATCTTAAACCATGCCATCACTGGTAATATCAGCATGGGGATCTTAAACCATGCCATCACTGTTAATATCAGCATGGGGATCTTAAACCATGCCATCACTGGTAATATCAGCATGGGGATCTTAAACCATGCCATCACTGGATCCATCGGCATGGGGATCTTAAACCAGGCTATCACTGGTAATATCAGCATGGGGATCTTAAACCATGCCATCACTGGTACCATCAGCATGGGGATCTTAAACCATGCCATCACTGGTTCCATTGGCATGGGGATCTTAAACCAGGCTATCACTGGTAATATCAGCATGGGGATCTTAAACCAAGCCATCACTGGTAATATCAGCATGGGGATCTTAAACCAAGCCATCACTGGTAATATCAGCATGGGGATCTTAAACCAGGCCATCACTTGTACCTTCAGTCATAAGCGCGGTTGGGCAAAAAGTCGAAGAAAAGGATGGAGCACGTGTGGAATTGTCCCGAGTGCTTATGTCGATTCTTGATTTTATATTTAATACTATCAATCTCCTAAAACAAGCATTGGAAACTTGTCTGGGAACTACGACGGGCTGAATGTTACCGACCAGATCATCTATATGAAGAAGGGCATTCACAGCATGACAAGGGCCATAAGAACGGGAATCCTCCACGTTTCAGCTTTGGATAACATAATGTCGGCCGGCATCTGTACAGAGCAGCAATTATTCTCTGCTCTTAGGATCTGCAACAATTAGTCGATGAGGTTGTTGCACACAGTGAACAACTGGGATTAGAATTAAATAAGATGCAGATTATGGTCTTCACTAGGAAGAACGAAATACCACAATGTAATATACAAGTAAATAGGAATATTCTTCAACAAGTGAATCGGTACAATTATCTTGGAACAGTCATAACATCTGATGGGAGATGCATTGAATAGATTAGAACAAGAATCGCCATGGCGAAAGTAGCCTTTAGCAAGATGAAAAACATACTGACCTATAAAAAGATGTCAATTGAAACGAGGAAAAGAGTGTTGAGGTGGTACATAGAGCCTATTCTTTTGTATGGATGTGAAACTCGGACAATGAGCAGTCAAGCTGAAAAACATCTGATGGTTGCAGAAATGTGGTTTCTGAGAAAAATGCGAATACCGTGGACAGAAAAACCAATGACCAAGTACTACAGTAGACAAATGAAAATCGTAAATTGATTTGAGAAATTAGACGTAGACAGTCACAAATTTTTGGACATGTTATGAGATGAAATGGTTTGGAGAACTTGGTGACAACTGGCAAGATCGAAGGGAACAGACCAAGGGAAGACCGAGAAGTAAATACCTGGATGGCTTGGACACATGGCATGGTCGAGACAGGAACACTGAGCTGATCCATGACACTGGTGATCGAGTGAAATGGCGAGTCATGACCGCCCACGCTTTCAGGCATGGCACATGATTGATTTATTTAGAGAGGCGGCTGGCCGAGTGGTTAAGAATACCGGTTCTCCTTCTGGAGACCTGCGTTCGAATCCTTGTAAGATATGGTCGGGGGCTAAAAGAAAACCCTAACCTGCACAGTTCGCGGCGACTGCACTAGCCAGGCGGCCTTAATTCCTAAGGGTCAGGACTCGCTGCCCTACACCACGATTTACGATAGGCAGTAGTAGACAGTTGACAGTTGTTGGTAAATCCCATGGTCAGATGGGCAGATTTACCTCGTAAGCCCGATATATGTTCGTTCAGGTCGTGTAAGTTCTGGAAACGGCATTTTCTGCATTTGCAGAAGCAATTATGATCTCTCAACGCAAGCCAGAATTGTGCAAACAGAAAGACATGTTAGTCAGCTTAAAATTACAGTGGTAGACAATTGACATTACTGTGCGAATATGTGTATATTTCAACTTGAAGGATTTATCTAGTTAATTCAGGTAAGTTGTGTAATTTCTGCAGTATGTACCTGACGAGATGCAGCGAAATATGCCAGGCAATAAATCGTGCAATCTATTGTTTGTGTCTTCGTTATTCAAATTCACTACGGGAAAACATTGTTTTGAACATGTAATATGGTTAGTCGATCGATATCTCTTGCGATATGAATAAACCAGTGGTTCTCAACCGTTTTGGCCCATATCCCCCTTTACCATATGTTCAGAACGTCATTCCTCCCCTTTCGTATTTTCTGCCTATAAATCCCCCCCCCCCCCCACAGTATATGTAAAAATGGAAGCTAAAATTAATAACACATACAAGAACATGTCCAGACGTCTACATAAAACGTGATTTGCGGGTATACTTACGTTATAAAATGAAGTTCAGAAGGGCGATAAGTACAGAACAGTAAGGTGCGGAGGGAAAAAATAATATTAAGTAATCAGTTCTTGTATTAACGCGATCTTGAAATAATCTTAATTACCCCGTTTGGGGGGGGGGGGGGGGGGGAAATCCCCACCCACCGGTTGAGAACCACTGGTTTAAACAATGGCCAAAGGTGGCTTGGAAGCACTTTGATATAGTACTTTTAAAATTACTTTGGCCTTATTAAAATATGCCGGCTGCGTGGCGTTGGAGTTACGGACGCATTTCGTAATCCCGCATACCCGCGTTCGAAACACAGCTGCGGGCGCTTTACTGCAGACAGCGTTGCGTTTTTTTTTGTTTACGAAATGGTATGGGTACCGGTCGTTCAGAAAGCAATGGCAAACTAGTGAACGTAACCTTGCCAAGAGATCACAGTAGCAAAGAATGCTGGTGTTGACTCCGATGTCCTGTAAAGAATATGTTTTTTTTTAAATTCATGTTATTAAAAAGTAAGTGTTTGTGGAGTGGCAGTAACTGAAGACGTTTATGTAGGTTAGAATTGTCGGTAAGCTTGTTACCATTACAAGACTCGTCAACCGATCAGATGACCATAGGTTTGATCCGCAGTTGGGCGAGTTAGGAGGTTTACAAACTGACCTGGGATTCCAGCCTAAAATGGGAAGTAAAGGCGGTCGGTGTTATATGGACCACATCAGCCACTGAGTGGCGGTTGGTGTTTAAAATGATGGATCTAGCACCATGTGCCCGACGAGCCTTAAGGGTTGATAAAGGGTCCTTGACCTTTTGTTTTATCTAGAGTTCTCGTGTCAGAGGACACGGTAGAGTGGCTGACTTACAGGCCATGAATTATAATCGAAGCAGTGTGAGAGCAGGGCGCGAGGACGTGAATCTGTGTGGGTTTTGAGCTGTGCTTGTCGGATGCAGACTGGATGGTACAGCAAGCCTATTACATTGGGGACTGGGGGTCACTTTGGCCGAATGGATAAAAGCGATCGCTCTTAATCTTCCGGTGTGCTGATGCCGAATTATCGGGTTCAACACCTACACCGATCATTTGGACTAAAATGTTGACTTCTCGTCCTTAACTTAGGACGCAAATTACAGGTACCTCAGAAGTCGGAGTGGGTTCGCCTGATGACGAAGGACACTGGCAATAGGAAAAGCTAATCTACACGCAAACATCAGTCCAGTGCACACGGACTAGTAGTACTATTCTGTTCATAATGTCCGTCACATATGAACAGATTCAACCAACTGAAAATCGAGAAACAGCTCGATATAATTAAATCTTTAATTTGACGGAGAGAAATCGGGACATAGGGAGTCCCGACGTTATTTTTCAAGACAGTTAATTATTTCATAAAAAACCAGGACTGTCACTGAACATTGGAACGTTTGGCAACCCTAGAACAGTTGCATTCCTCTCCATTACTCTGTGCTTTTCCTTCCTAGGTATTCCCACGTTTTGAACACTTATATCCTGTATCCGTTTATCGTGTAGGGGTGGGAAACATGCTGTCAGTTGCGAGGGTTGTTCTCCGCCCATTGGCTTGTTAGATTAGCGCACTATTGACTCTGACACAGCTGTTTTGTGCTACGTGTACCGTGACGTATAGAGAGATCACTGCAGGTTGGAGCGACCTCATTCCCCTAGTTGTGCAATTGAATACACGATGATGACGTGTGTTAGCCAGATTTACCCAACACGGAAAATGATACCATAAGTGAAACAAGTAGCTGTACTGCTGTGTCTTGTAACGCATACAAAACAAGGGTAAGTGGAGTGTGCTAGTTCTCTTATAAACTTACATCTCCGTACTCTAATAACACACAATAGTCAATGTGTCAATCTGTTTAATTTACTAAAAATGAATGAACCATCTTTATTTTGAAAGGATCACAAATTAGGTCGTCTTACATTAGGCTTTCCCAATGACTCATCTTTCGTTCATCAATTATCTATTTTGTATGTTACATTAACATAAAATAATCATCGTCAAACGAATTATGTGAGCATAAACAGTGCATGTTATGAGTTAGGCAGACAGACAGACACACAAACAAACAGAATTTCACACATGCATGAACACATACATACCTACATCCATACATCCATACATACATACATACATACATGCATGCATACATACATACATACATACATACATACATACATACATACATACATACATACATACATACATACATACATACATACATACATACATACATACATACATACATACATACATACATACACCTACCTACCTACCTACCTACCTGCCTACCTACCTACCTACCTACATACATACATACATACATACATACATACATACATACATACATACATACATACATACATACATACATACATACATACATACATACATACACACACACTCGCTCACACAAACACACACACACTCACACATCATTCACACAATCTCTCACAGTTATAGCCTCACACAATAACACACGCAAACAAACTTCCTCGCATAAACATATATCCACTCACAATCACAAACACACTAACAGACATTTACTTATACATACATAGTCTATGTATATATCTCTCCACCTCTTTTTTTTCTCTCTTTCTCTCTCCCCCTTAGTCTCAGGCCCATATAAATCCTCATTCATTCATACAGCAAAGCACACACATACACTCATTCCCACACACACATAATACACACACAAACACCTTCACACATCAGAATAAATTATCTCTTATCTTCTACACCATGAAGAAATTTCTTATCCAGACTTCCCGGTTTTTTAAGCAAATCGATCAATGTAAAAATACTTTCGGGACGTCCGTTGACATGCTATCTACTGCCTATTGTACCTTGCGGTGTAGGACAGGAGGCTCTTGGCCTTGAGAAATTAAGGCCGCCTGGCTAATGTAGTCCCGTGAACTGTGTTATGGTTTTCTTTTTTCCCGACAGAAAAAAGTCCACACCTTGCCGAGAATTCGAACCCGGCTCTCCTGAAGGAGAGGGTACCAAGTGAAACTCCGTCCCAATTTTCCCGTTGCAGACACGACGATTTTATCTTTCTTGTGGTAACGGTTGTTTACTGTCTGCTTTGAGTTGTGACGAACTAGTTGTTAAGTTGTTAGCTTTGCAACAACGTGGTTTTTTTCTAGCGGGTGAAATGAATTACTATCTTGTGTGCTATTTGTATAACAATTCATCATCATTATGTGTCATGCCGACAAACGTGGGCAGTCATGTTTTGCCATCTTAGACTATCACCATAGTCGTGGACGCTATTAAGATTTCTGTTTGTGTTTGGTATTTTGTATAGTTTAATCAGAAACCACGTTTCAAGATGTTGTTCAGCTTATGTATACATGCAGATAATGAGATAGGTAGTATGAAACCAAGAGAGATAGAGTATAATGAATGAATCAAAATGTGTATACATGCAGACATGAAGAGGGGTAGTAAGAAATCAATAGAGATAGAGTACAAACAATGAATCAGTTGAGTTGAGTTGAGTTGAGCTAAGAACCGACCACCCACACACCCACACACATCTCCCCACACATCTCCCACCCACCCACACA